>OZ010584.1:121540128-121565128 GCA_963932145.1 Acanthosepion lycidas | reverse complement strand
AAATAATTCTGACACCATTTTTATGTTTGTATGGATGTGTGTGCGTGTGCGTATGAAGAACGGTTGGACTGTCAAGGAGACTGCTCCTTGAATCGTCCCAGAATGTAGCTGACTCTTACTGGCATGCCATACATTGTAAGAGCAAAATCAGATCGAAAACAATTTACTGCTTCCATGATAGATCTGGAGCTATCCAAACCTAGTTTGTCAGTCTTGATAGAGTTCAGTTGTTTATTGCGGGTCTTGTGAGTGATTAATTATTTACAAATTATTTCCACAATCCATACGTCACAAGCCTCACACAATTATATCGTTATTTCTTTAGCAAATGTTCTAACATCCTACATTAATTATTTCCATCAGATTTTCACAGCTAGGAGCTGTCATGTTATATAGGCATATTCGAATCAACAAAATATCGTTTTCCAGTAGAAAGATGGAAGTTTCAACTTCTTCCCCAAAACCTTACATTGTGGAATGCAATCGAGTTTAGTTTTTCGATCCTTATAATCTTAAAGTTTCCAAGTCCATTGCCAACCATTAACTTTCCTACATGTCCTCATAACATGCACTTCATCTCATGCATTCAGAAAATATTTGCATTCAGTAATTCACTACTCTGCCTACAGTGGCTCTTGGGAATTGTAAACAATTAGTATATATATATATATATATATATATATATATATATATATATATATATATATATATATATATATATATATATAGTAGCGGCCATTATATAAGGAACGGAAACAACAAAGACATAAATATGTGTATTACTTAAAAAGTAATGCATGATACAATGAAATTTTTACCGAATAAATATTAAGGTGTAATGCATAAATATTATACAAAGTTACAAAAATTTACATAATAGTTCTTTTTTTTAAAGAAGATTAAATGGAACAAAGGAAATAAGCTACGGGACAAAAATTAAGAAACGATGTTAATAATTTGCATAAACTTTTAATTTACATTGTTAAAAAACTCGATGGAGCTTTTCAACAATAAGTAAAAGTTCATTTATCATTAGGACTTTATTGGTAAGCAATATGGCAAATTCTACACATAAAATACTCTATTTTGAAGAGTAAAAACTCATTATCGCTATCTATCAAGAAAAAAGTCAATTTCAGAAATTTCTGCTATTGTTCATAGGTCTAAAAGTGTCGATCATCCTGTAATTAGCAGGTATAAAACCGATAAAATGTTAGATGCAAAACCAAAAACCGGCAGATCTCCAAAAACATCGCAAAGTGAAGATCGAATAATTGTTAGAATATCTACAAAAAACCGTTTTGAAACTTCTACATCAATTGCTCGTACATTTAATGAAGAGACAGATAATAAAATCTGAAGAAAAACGGTTGCTCGCAGGTGTAAAAATGCAAGATTGCATGTCCGTATTCCAGCATCGAAGCCTCTCATTTCAAAGCGAAACCAAAGGGCCCACCTGGAGTATGCGAGAGAACATGTTGTTTGGACTGACGCACAATGGGATGCAGTTCATTTCAGTGACGAGTCCAAGTTTACTATATTTGGTTCTGAGGGCAAAACTTACGTACGCCGTAGAACAGGTGAAAGACTGTCTTCTCAATGTGTCAAGAAAACCGTTAACTTTGGTGGCGGCAGTGTGATGCTGTGGGGAATGATTTCATCTGCAGGGGTTGGCCCTATCATCCGCGTACATGGCAATATCAATGCTGAGATTTACAAAAGGCTTTTCAGCAGCATGTGATACCAAGATTACACCATAACCTTTATGAATTTCCTATTTTCATGCAGGACAATGCACCTTGCCACAAGGCTCAGAAGGAATCGCCCTAATGAAGTGGCCAGCCCAGAGTCCCGACCTGAATCCAATAGAAAATATTTGGAAGATAATTGGAGAAAGGGCTCAGAAAAGAAACCCGAAAAACCAGGATCACCTATGGGAGTTATTGAAAGACGAATGGGAGGGAATTACTGCTGATTTTTGCAAGAAATTAATTAAGTCATGTGGTCGACGATGCAGAGAAGTCATTGAAAATAAGGGGATGCTTACCAAATTTTAAATTTTGTTGATGTTTTGTTCACAATCAAGTATTAACAAGATCGTTCCTTAACTTTTGTTCAGTAGCTTATTTCCTTTGTTCCATTTAATCTTTATTAAAAAAAAAAACTATTATGTAAATTTTGTAACTTTGTATAATATTTATGCATTACACCCTAATCTTTATTCGGTAAAAATTTCATTGCTAATCATGCATTACTTTTTAAGTAATACACATATTTATGTCTTTGTTGTTTCCGTTCCTTATATTATGGCCTGTACTGTACACACACACACACGCGCGCACACACACACACACATATATATATATATATATATACATATATATATATATATATATATATATATATATATATATATATATATATATATATATATATGGTCTCGTTTCCTGATTGAGCCCTCTAGAGAAAGGGTAAATAAAAAATAAAAAAACAGCGGCTCCCTTTGCTAGTAAGACATCGCTCTTCAGTTATGAATTGAACACTAGGCTACTGGTGTTTGTATACATCACGTATATAATACTTTAAAAATTTCTCTGCTGTGCGCCGATAGCTTAGAGGTAGGATCTCTGACTGATGACAATTCGGTCATGTTTCGATCCAGGTTTGAACCAATCAGATGTCTAGTCATAATGATGAGCTGTGCTATGGCCCGACAGGCTTCTATATGGATGACTTATATATAGAGAGTGTGAGAAAGAAAGAAATGATTTGTAGGGTTTACTAATTTAAAAAAAAATGCAATCATTTTTGTCGAAGGTCCCGATGAAACGTTGTGTTGACATTCAATAAGTATTAAGTATTTTAATTTTAAGCATTATTTTAATAATAAAAATAATAATAGTAATAATAATAATAGTAGTAGTAGTAGTAGCAAGGGATTGTATTTGGTAATAAACGAAGCCAACAAGTTGAAAATGGAGTTTCAATTCGGTGTAGAAATACAAGTAAAGCATAATAAACTGACTGAAGCCGCAAAATACTTTTAAAAGAAAGGAAAAGCAAATGCAACCGACCAGATACAGACATGATGGCAAAATAAACGATAAATGCGCTGTCATTTACCAAACAAGCTGATGTATATAAAGCCAGTTTCTATCAGTGGCTACGTAGTGTAGGGTTAAAGCTGAAACGTAAGCTTTTATTCTTGCTGCACAGGAGAAATGCTAACTAGAAATTACCAAGCACACATATTAAAAAATTGTATTAGTCCAAAATGAAAATTATGTGATATCCAGAAACAATTCACGATTTTGTACCATATTGCGAGGTATTTACACCCACTGAATATAAAACACGGCATGACAGAGTGGACCAATATCTGCACTGGAAAATCTGCAACATTTACGGAAAGGAAATTGAAAGAAATTAGTATGAACACAACCTAGACCCAGATATACGGAGCTAAGACCTGTAACAATTTTATGGGACTTTTCTATACATACAGACAGAACAATAAAAGCTAATTGCTCTGACATCGTGATTAGAGGGCGCAAAGATAAAATTTTCCTCCTTATTTACATGGCAGTCCCTGTATATGTAATGTATCTTTGAATATCTTTAAAAAGCTTTCAAAATAAAAGGACCTTGAAAGAGAAATTTCGAAAACGGGGGGCGTGAGGACACTAACATTTCCATTTGTATTTGGAGCCTTCGGATTGATAGTGAAAGATACCAATAGACTTCTTGAAGGAATACCTGGTAGCGCATGCCTTAAAAAATAAATAAATATTTACTCACAAGTACAACAACTCACACCTTACGAATGGCTTTTATGTATGACAATATGTGCGATTATCTTTACAAAACTACTCAGTGGAAAATGTTTGATGCCATTTCTGACCTTAGCTCTCTGGTCGGGTCTCGGAAAACAAATGTGTATACACCAGAATCCAAAGGAAAGAAAACAACAACAACAACGCGTTACGATCATTTAGGATTTATCGGATTTCAATAAAGTACTAAAAGTCGAAACCACATTTGGTGTATCTAAAATTCTTTAATCCTCACAGAAAACACCACTAAACCAACATATGTCCAACCACGAAACAGATAGAATATTCTACTAAACTTTCAAGCGCACATATGGACAAAACTGAATACATGATGTATATGATACACACATACACACATGAAGTATACACGTCAGCGCTCCTTGACATAAGAGATACACGTGAGGAATGCTTAAAGAATAAAAAAAAAACAACACAAAAATCACAGTATGTTTTAATCCTCTTTTTCATGTTCTGATGAAGCTAAAATAAAAGCGAAATATGTTAAATTTATAATTTTCTTTCTTTCGAATTTTCATCCATATTTGTTATATATCTGATCACACACACACACACATATACATATACCTGTTTATTTATGCATGTATGTATATATATATATATATATATATATATATATATATATATATATAAATATAATTATAAATATATATATATATATATATATATATATATATATATATATGTATACATGCATACACGCACACACGTATATATATATATATTTATATATATGTTTATTATTTTTCAGACTATCACCTCATTTTTGCTTTAGTATATATATATATATATATATATATATATATATATATATTTATATATATATATATATATTTATATATATATATATATATATATACATACATATATATATATATATATATATATATATATATATATATGATAAAGATACTATAAATGACTTAAACAATTAGAATCTTACCAATCATAATCATTTTGAATACGGCTTCTTGGTCGACACGAACAACCTTCAATATTCTCTTGGGTATTTATTGTGTTTTAACATCTTACTGTTCGAAAAAATTCTATTCTGAATTATCGTTTCATTTGTAACTTTCTGGTCATTTTTGCTTTTATTCTTTCCGTTTATCTTTGAATTATTCTTATTTCAAATTTTATTCTCATTCTGATTTTGATTTCCATTCCATTTCATTAGTCAGTTCAGATTTTTCAGATTTTTCTCTTCAATGACAACGAAATACTTTCTTCCTATCCTTTTCATTTTAATTTTACAATGATTTTAATTTCACTTTTGATTAGATGTTTCTTTTTCAATATCAGTTGAACGGACATATTTTCTTCCATGACTTATTGTTCTTTCTTTTTTCTACTTTAACTTCGATGAATATCGTTTCTTTCCGTGAATAAACCTTTCCTAATCTATTTTAATTCTTCTTTTCATTAAGCATATATATTCCGTTCGAGATTATCCTGCTAAACCTTTCCTCGGATGATATTTTAAATCAAGATATTCTTGTATATTTTCACAAATCCCTATTACGTTCATATCAGACATACTTAATCATATCTGTCTGGTTATATATTTTGTACTTATAAAACATTTGTCTTGGCTGATAATTTTCTCTCATTCTAGAAGCTTACTTTTACTTTACTCACCTGTAATGTATTTATTGAAAGTTTTATTAGTTTTGCCTTCAATATTTCCATTCCTTTTGATCATCTGTGGATTTCGATTTGTTTCTGAAGCTAAATGAAAATGGAATTTGATAAAGGGAGAAAAGAGCAAACCAGAACTGATGTATATGAAACAGATTTTTATGGAAAGGGTAGGGAGAAATATATATATACACATACATACATACATATATATATATATATATATATATATATATATATATATATATATATATATATATATATATAGAGAGAGAGAGAGAGAGAGAGAGAGAGAGATAGAGAGAGATAGATAGTTAGAAAGAGAGAGAGAGAGAGAGAGATAGATAGTTAGAAAGATAGATAGATAGATAGATAGATAGATTTAAGCTGTGCTCAATATCAGACATAGAGCGTACGTAAATATAAAAGTCAAATGTCAGAGCCGACGGGCTGTTTCATTTCATGCTAGACGGAGTCATCACGCCGACTGCATCAATCATGAAACTGCCTGTATGTATATAGATATGTGTATGTATGTATATATATATATATATATATATATATATATATATATATATATATATATATAAAGAGAGATAGATAGATAGATATTAAACAAATATACATAGGTTCTGCACTTTTTGAAACAACTTCCAGTTTCATGCACATTGCAATTGACAGGCAGAATTTAAAAACAGCCTGTTTTAATAACTCAGTATTTATTTATAGACTACTGAAAGGAGAGCAGTTAATTTACATAAATTTATATTTATACACACACACACACACACATACATACATATATATATATATATATATATATATATATATATATATATATATATATATATCTGTCTGCAGTGGGCAATCCCAGCGTTTGGCACCTTTGAAAAGTGCCTGAAAACCATATCTCGGGTTAACCCAAGCGTTGTGGTTGAAATTGGGTAGAGACAAACAATAGAGACCGTCAATATGTGCTAGCACGAAGGAGGTACGATGCTTAATCGCTTCGGTATTGATTAAAGCATCGAAGACTGCCGATTAGTGGTAAGAGATTCCTAGGACGGTAGTTAAATGGGTCAGAAGAAGTCTCCAGACTTTTTAAAGACAGTGACGAGAGAGGAGGACTTCCGATAGGCTGGAAAGTAAGAATCAGCGAATTAATAGTTGTAGAATTTGTAGAGAGTCTACCCATGTCGTCAAGAAGGCAATTGTTTTAATATCGAGATCCAATGAAACAGTTTTGAAACTATGTACTGTTTTTATGGCTTAGATAAATAATGTTCTCTTCATATTTCATATACGTACTTGGCATCTATGATTCATTTATTACTCTTGGTATTATATATGTATGGCTTTTGTTCAATATCTTCTCATTTCAAATAATTGACATGTTTAATATAACAGTGAAATCTCTTCGAAGAAAATGATTAGTAACAGAATGACAAAGACAGTTACGGCAAAACCTATTTCAAGAACAAGTTGAAACAAGACGATCACTTAATAAACAAAAGCATCTGAGTGCCATACAAAGAAAGTCTTAAACAGATAAGACTGCAAGCCTCAAAACGTAGGAGTAAGGAAAATCATAAATTAAACGATTATTTTGCTCGGCATCTAATTTTTTTTTAAATGCAGATGAATGTTTTAATTCCTTTAATCATTAAATCTACCCTGAACACTCATCAATTTACTAATTTTGTTATAAACCCTTCTAAAGCAATATATACATAATTAATTCAAAACAGAATACTATTCTAAAATTTTAAGCAGGAATTTACTCTATTACATGTGATAATGTCCACAAGGATTTTAAATAAAATATTGTATCGACACAAGAGGGACATTTTCTAAAGCAACCAATTAAATGCATTAGTTGCTCACCGTAATGGGACTGTCCGTTTTTTGATTTGAAAATGTTACACTAATTAAAAAAAAATCAAAGGTATATAAGACTTCGGAAATATGTCTTCCAATAGTTAAACAAAGTATTAAGATATAGGAAAATATCGAGAGAAACAAAGAGGGATGAAGACATATGTAATACATAATATCCTAGACAGTCTCTTCGCGTTTGAAAATGATACTTTGAGCGACCGAGATGTGGTCGAAGCAACGAATGCTAAGAATACCATAAGCTGAACATGTGAGCAACGAGAAAGTTGTAAGGCAAATCGCAACTATAAGGAAAATCGTACTTACAGAAGACATTTCTGGGACACATAATGATGAATATGGCGCTAGAAACCTAATAATCAAGAAAATCAAAGAAGGGATGGGGTTTGGGCGAACAGCGGTTAACTCAATGAGTGTTGCTAAAAATGTAAATAGTTTGTGTGTAGGTATATCAAGACAAGGACGAATAGGAAGGAAGAAAAATCTTGAATTATCGTATTAATAAAATCTTCATTTAAAATATCAAGGGTTAATCAAAGTATAGGAAGTTATAGCCAGTCACGAGCGGGCATGTTCTAATGGCGAATGGCATATAAACAGAGAACAATTTCTTTTATTTATATAAGATGGTGTGCTGAAAAAAATTTCGGACAAACTAACTGGAAAAATAATCTTGGTTGAACCGAGAAATATTCAGAATCACATATCTATCTATCTATGAATTTTTGTTTAGAATCTCTGTACTACTTTTAATACGAGAAAACCCCATCTCTTTTGCTAACGATTGTATTCGATGTCATGTTTATGCCAAGAACAAAACGATCAGGATTCACCAGAGACTAAATACTATAACTAAAAGCAGTTATTAGTCAGAGAAGTGTAAAGAGAAGAATATGAAAACAAATCACGATTTCAATTAGGGGGTAATGCGCAATTAAATGTCATCTCGAAATGACAGACGAAGTAAAGATGACGTTAATTTAATAGTCTTTGGTGAAGGTGCTGCTAAGATTCATAGTCAAATTTAAAAAAAAAACATTGAAAAGAATCACTTCAAAATGTTAACAACAAAGTGAACTGTCAACGGAGCAATGCTGGGTAACCTTATAACATTTACATAATAAAAATAGCGATTATTGTTACTTTTTTTTATCACAAAGACAGTAGTTCACACTATTTTATTAAGACGTTAATTTAATATTTGGCGTCAATAAAGGCTTGCCGATTTTTTTTTTTACTGCCGCCTTTCAAAATATAAACATCAAAAGAATTCGACAACATAACGACCGGTAATGTCTTCTTTTCTTTTCTTTCCTTTTCAGTGTTTAACTGTGAGGCTCTTTTTTCCAAGTCTTCCCCAACGGCATTTGAAAAGAAGAAAGAACACTGATTTATCAACATATTTTTGAAATTACTTGTTTCTTTTCTATTATTTATATGCTTACTCTTTGTTATTAGATATTATAATAGACTGCTACTGCATAATCTCAAAATCGACTTACGTATAACTTAGCTTCATCTGAGTGCAGAGTTTCAATATATTAGGTTGGTGCAAAAATAATGTCATTTTCTCACATATGTTCCTTTTATATATGATTTCTGAATTAATTCATTGATATATATAGCCATGTTATATATTTCGCTCTATCGTTATTCGTTACCGTTCTCAATCTCGTTATTCATTTTTTTGCAGGCTTTTCGACAGCATGGACAAAATTCAAATCCGCACGATTTTCTTGTTCCAGTTCAAACTAGGCCGAAAAGTTGCCGAGACAGCTCGTGATATCAATGATGCGTTTGGCTCAGGAACCACTAACAAACGTGTGGCACAACGATGGTTCAAGAAATTTCGCAATGGTGACGAGAGCCTCGAAGATGAAGACGGTTGCGGCCGGCTGACTGTGGTTGATAACGAACATTTGAAAGCCTTAATTGAAGCCGATCCTCGCAAAACCACACGAGAAGTTGCTGTTGAACTCGAGGTCGACCACTCAACAGTCGTTCGGGAAGTCAGAAAAGTTGGATAAATGGGTGAACGATAATCAAAAAAATTTGCACCAACCTAATAGTAAAAGGCATTGCACTGATTAAAATGTACAACAGCTTTGCATAGTATAATTGCATCCCTCATATACAGGATATTCAACATTTTTTAACAACTCGATTAATTCATTGGGCATATATGGATTGTCTTCAAATGACAGCTCCTTCGACTAGTACAAAATGTAGTTGGGTATTATGTAAATACCTCGGTTTCACATGATTTTGTGCTTTCCTGACATGCGCTCTCTCTCTCTCTCTCTCTCTATATATATATATATATATATATATATATATATATATATATACAGAGAGAGAGAGAGAGAGAGAGAGAGAGAGAGAGAGAGGTGGTTTAATATCTATATATTTATCTATCTATCTATCTCGGTCTCTTCATATCTATCCATTTCTTTTGATCGGAATCGCCACAAACAAAACAGTAATGTCACTAAACACAGGGGGTTGCAGGGTGTGGAAGAATTAGAAACAGAAGCTTTAATAATAAGCAGAAAGTCGTAAGAGTGTTGCACAAGCGAAAAGTGCGAAAGAATAACATGTTAATATAGAATTTACGGCTACATTTAACCAGCTCAACTATAAATTGGTGAAATCTCAATGCCAGTCAAATACTACTCTTAAATTAAAAACTCTGTGTACTATAGTGAAGAGCTCATCCGAAGAATTAGCAGAGCATTATTTATAGAAAAGATATATAGACAAACTTATGGCGGTGAGAAAGTGACGGGAGTTGAGCCGCCAGATCAGGACCAATAATATAGTGAATTCTTCTTTGGATCTTATTAAAGAGCACAAAGTAAACAGCTGGGGCACTGGACCATATATGTCAACAGTATTCTAATAATAGACGAATGGTAGAGTTATAGATATGCAAACATTAACTCGACCAACATAGTGTACAGACTTTCTTAGCAGCTGATCTAGCAATGGATAGAATATGGTCTTTCCACTTCACAGAAGCAGAGAAAGCAAGCCCGAAAAATCGCAACCTTTCACTTTCCTGTGGGATAGCATCAGCCATGCTGATGGAGGGCAGCAAGGCGTTTGTCCGATGATTAATGGATTGAAGTTATTTCGGGAGGCGTTAAGATTAGCAAGCCAACTTTTACCCCAGTTAAATACAGATTTGAGGATATCGGCTAGCATATTAACCTTGTCAGACGGATAAGGCTTACTATAGATGCAGGAATAAATTGTTGTCTTGTCACCGTTGATACCAAGCTTAGAGCTGGTGTCATCAGGAAAGTCACTAATGAAAGTAAAAAACAGAATAGGACCAAGGATGGTGTCTTGGTGGAGCACCTGCTTTTAGTACGAAATGATTTAGAAGAGGGGCCGTTTCACGATTTGATAGGAAAGACTGGATCAGTTCCAAAAAGTGACGGAGATACCGTAACATTCAAAGGCTTTCAAGATGTTCAATGCAACAGCCCGGGCTTCACCGTTTTTATCTACAGCATGATAAAATGTCCCCGGAAACATCGTCAATACATCAGCAGAAGGCCCGGAGAAAATAAAGCCATATTCCTTGTCTGAAAAAAGGCCCTGCGATGAGAGATAATGAATAAATTCAGTATTGATTTTATTCTAGGCGTTTCCCCCAAAAATGGTAGCATGCTAATAGAACGATAGTTGGAAGGGTCGGACGGCTAACAAGAGATCTTAAAAACTGGAACAGTGGATGATGAGTTCGAACAGGCGGGAAAGCAGGAGACCACGAGACATTTATTACACATTTCCGGGAGAAAAGGAGCCAGTCCAGCAGCACACTTCTTAATCGCTATTACAGGAATACCATTGGGTCCACATGATTTTTGGGGATCTAGGTTAGAGACGATAGCAGGAACCATGGAAAGAGTTATATGTATATCACTCAACAGAGATAAAATTCTAGGAGGGAAGTTAAACGGAGATATTCTTTAAGAGAAGATTTAGAGGATAATTTATGGGCAATGAATTCAACGTTATCAACAGAGGATGGTAACACCACATATTGATTGAAGGGTGAGGGATACAGATCGGACACATATTTAAGGTCCTATTACAGAGCTGCCAGTAATTGCGAGAGCCAAATTTGTTAAAGGTTATGCCGTGCCTCTTTCCCTCGGCAAACAGTGAATTTGCTCCTTCGAGGAATCGTTTACATTTAACAACGAATAGATACATGTTGTGACAAGAGCTGTGGCGCTGGTCTAACTGAAAATAGTGGTTTCCATGTGCTATAGCGGAAGAGCATGCTGGTATGAATCATTGAGAAGATTGAGGTTTCTGCTGGTATTTCCGAGACGGATGAAAGCCTCCATGTTGGCTTTGACCCACGAAGAAACCTCAGTGGCGCAAGTGTCAGTTAGGAGTTTAAAGATATCAGTTCAAGTGACGTCACGAAGAAAATCTCGGGGTGAGTCTCAATCACCATGCTCGTAACGGAAAGAGGTCTTTTAGACATGGGGTTCTTTTTTAATAGATGATTTCAATGAAATATCAAAATCTATCACAGGCTGCTCAGTATTACCAGGAGGATAGTGTTGTGAAGCTCAGCAAGAGCGAGGAGAGGACGTAAGAAATAAATCAAGTAGAGAAACATGTTGGTCGGTTTTGCCAGGGAAACGATTAGGGAAGTTCACGATTTGAGTATGCAATTGTTCAATGAAAAATATTTTTTTTATATCTGAAGACCGGCAACACCAGTCTCTTTAGAATGGTTGAGCCATGTGTTTTGGTGAGAAGTGAAGTCAACAGTGAAGTGAAGTCAAAGATGTTCGCAGCTAGGTGAAGGGAAATTAACTTTTGTATCCAGTAAAGCAATTATGTCTAATATACTGCAGTCCTGGTAAGAGGGAGAGCGATAAAAGGAAAAATGCATTAGCTGTCAGAGATTAGAAGCGAAAGACAAGTACATGAAGGCGTAGTCTGGGGCCTCGCGGGATAATTTCCTGGACATCGGAAGATTATCCCGTATGCAAAAACTAAGGCCATACATATGAATGCTGGAATTTTTTCGGCAAAGAGGAAGATAGCCTCAAACCAAGAATTCATTGGTAGGAATATAAGAACTTCAGTTAGTTTCACAGAGGGCAAAGAGATCTGGCGACCGTTGCAAGGTAAAAGATTCTTTACTGGAAAAGTTTGAAAAGATACCACACATATTACTGGAAGAAAGACTGAGGGAGGTAGGTGATTTTTTGTTTACTGTTTTAGCTGATATACCAGATATACACGCAGGGCCACCTAGCCATGCACGAAATAGCACTACAAATATTATAAGTCTGTTGATCACCGCAGTCTCTCTAATAATTGCAAAAGTGTTCGGTAATGCTTTGGGTGGCTATCTATCTATATATCTATCTATCTATCTATCTATCTATCTATATATATATATATATATATATATATATATATATATATATGAGAGATGTCCCGAATATAAAATATATCGCTCCTACTATCAACTTAACTTTATTCAACAGGGCGAATGGTGTGTTGAATTTTAAAAAGAATATAAAAATTCACTCGAATTCCAGGCGCGCTCAACACGAGAAGGCTCGGAATAAACTCTCCTATTATTATTCAAGACTGGACAAAACACATTCTAAGCAGTTAAGCATGAAGAGAAATTAATAACACTTAAAAACAACACTCTTTGAAAAACGGACAATACTGACAATGTGTGTCCTCATTTACTCCCATCAAACGAAAACATATAAAAAAAATGTAAGAATGCTGGAAAATCTAAATAAAAATAATTTTTTTTGTCATATTCAACATAGCAGGTTTAAAAAAATAAGGTTGCTGCTGATATATATATATATATATATATATATATATATATATATATATATATATATATATATATATATATATATATATATTAATTTGCATTATACTCCCATTCTTCAAGTCCTAGAAAGTAATGTTTTGTGATATGGGGAAGATATCTGACAAGCCACAATCTAGCTGAAATTATTTTATTCTCTTTAAAAATTATTTCAAATATCTTCACTTAGTATTCAACCATATTAGATCAATAGGAGAGAAATTTCATATTTTTCTCTTTAAGTTGTATTGATTTTTTTCACTTACAATAATTTTTAATTGCATTCTAAATATCATCCGATTCATTCGACCGACAAATACTCACAGAATAACTTAAGATCTCACTGTTTCAATTAAAATATTAACCAAATAAGTACTTGAGATAAGAATCTCAAGTACCTATTTGGTTATTATTTTAATTGAAACAGTGTGAATAAAATGTTATAAATATTATGTTCACTAAATGCAGCTATAGAAAGTAGTATACACTAAGAAATTATGACTTCTCATAAAATGATTGAAGTCCTTCATAAAAGGGAGATAATAAGTGTATTGGCAAATGTTATTCTGTCACATTACGATCAAATATTTAGATTTGATGATAAACAGAGTAAAAATTAAGATGAAAATCATCAGGATATATAGAACAGACCACCTCCAAACATTACGTTAATGATTGAAAACAAAAATCATTTTCGGGCTTTTGATAACTAGGAAAGTACTTTTGACTCAGTTGAACACTCGTCTTCTCTAAATTACGTCGTCAATGCATATGTAACATTCATTGATAAAAGTCGAATACATTATAGCAAAAATTCTGACTAGTAGAGCGCTATGTAAAATAAGGACACGGAAAAAAAATTTTCAAATAGAAATCTCCATAAAATAATCTTTATTTAGATTTATATTACATTCTTCAGTATAACTAATTTAATTGGATGTATCACTTGATAAACTAATTTTTGTTGTCAAATTCTAGATTTAAGGTTTAAGGACATAAAACAGCAGTGCGTATAAAATGTGAAGTACCTTGTGGCAGACATCATAAACATAAAATTTCTTGCTCCTCAATTTACAAACTATTAAGTATCAGCTATGTCATTAATTGACAGAATTATGGAATTTTTATAAAATCTCTTCTGCATCGTGACGAGAGTAGGGAAGAGAGGTTAGAAGTTGAGATACATAGCCATATAAAAACTGACAAGGGCCAAGGAAAAATAGCTTATATGATAAACAACAAATGAATAAATAATGGACTATCGTCTGTTATCATTGACAGGTTACTTCGCATTAATTTCCACCTTTTCGTTAAGATTTCGTTTGCGCTTTTCTATTTCTTACGAAGAAATAAATATAAATCTTGGAGTTACATGATGAATGGAAAACATAAACGCACATATACACAACACGCACACACATGTCTGTTCGCATATATAACACACTCATATATATATATATATATATATATATATATATATATATATATATATATATACATATATAAGTTGTATATATTTCTATGCAAGCAAATATATATCATTTTCCAACATTTCATTTCAATAGGAAAAATTAGTCAAGTGTTTAAAAGTTAAGAAACATTGGTCAAACTTTGGTATTTTATGTTTGCGAAATATCCTCAAATCTCATGTGGCCGCATGAAATTTAGCTTACACTAAACATTCCAGTTAAGAAAACTCAATATGAACGTATTTAAGGATAAAAAAAAAAAAAAATTCTAATAACGAACCGAAGAATAATTTATTTAAAATTATTAAATTTTTTCTGCGTAATATACCATTACTTATCATAAGATCTCTGTTATTTCTTGTACCTTGAAACATTCAACAGAATAATTTCATTTCAGAAATAAAACAACAGTAACTGCTTGTTAAAATGTCTAATAAAGTTTCCGAAAATATTCGCTAACATTTGTGTACTGCCCTCATAAACTTGCTCTTGAAACTTGCGATTAGAATCAAATGCAGCAAATATGTCGGTGACACCATAGGGAAGTTGTTTTAACCCGAATTATTGAAGGTGTATTCAATAGTTTCATTGGTAAGCTCATCTATAAATTATGCACAGATAAGAATGAATTTTCGTTCGAATGACGCATTAAAACCTCTACCAGAAGATTAGTCTTGAGCAATTCAGTATCGGCAAAGGCAGTAATTTAACGACATCGTTCATTGTCCTAGGATCAACCAAATGGTTACCAATGATTTTATCCAAAATATAATCCCGCATGATACCTAAATTTAATAGACTTAAATAACAGACCGAATTTCTGTGATATCCAGCGTCAGTGGAGTGTTGTGAAGACTAGGTGTCTCTCGATGAAGACATCTCTTAAATAAGCTTATGTTTGTACCTGGGTTACTTTTCAATCCGCTTTGCATTCATCGAGTAAAAGAAATTCCTTTTATGGAGTTGTGATTGAAACATACAGTTTGTACGAAGAGAAGGAATTTAGAAACTGCTGCCTTCGAATCCACACTCATGCGTAATAAATAGATTCAATTATACGTTGAAACATAACTGTTAGGATAATACGATAAACCGCGCCATACTTATTACACGTTTGACTAACATATATAATGGCTGAGCCTAAACACATGGCCTGAAGATTGCGTCCACGTATCAAATAGGCTGTTGCCGCTTGGTGTTGACCTCACTGTCCAATTATATATATATATATATATATATATATATATATATATATATTTAAGCATTGCTAACACAACGTATGATTACGCATTACAAGTTATACAATTTTCTTCTATTTCGAGAGTATCTTTCTATACACAAAGTAGAAATAATCTCTAAACAAAAGAAGCTTATTCCCATAAGCATATCCTCATTCGATTCTTCCTTCTTCCCATTGTCACTGGTCCAGAAATGTCACTTATGTCCGGCCTAATTCCTCTGATTTACAACAGATACTTTTTTCTCCTTCATGTTCTTTAGAAAGACAATGTACATGCTACAAATTTCTGACAAAATTATTCGAAATTGCAAATAAGTTGGCTTCGTCCTTACTTTTTCTTTCATGCGTTAGATAGACAGCAGTTGGCTTGTCATGTCATTGCTTCTAATTTACTCAGGATCTATCAGAGGATCAGTCACAATTGATTCTTTAACTTTCATTTGACAGGCTTTGGAAAAAGTAGCTGAGGTTGTCATTTGACTATTACATGAATCATTTCTGATACACTTGTTTGATGAAACAATTTAAAATGGATTTCACCTGATTTTCCCCCAGGCAATTACCTTGAAGCTTTTCATCTTTCTGTAGATTTGACAAGCGGATCATGTGGAAGAATACTGCCATATGTATTCTTCAGACAGTAAAAAAAAATCGTTATATTTGTTATGGGATCTTACCAGTAATAATAATAATGGACTATTCCATACTTAATAAATACTACGCCTCAGGAGTAGGCAGGGAGTCAGTCGCTCAACTCTTGAACGACAGATCGGTTGAACTCACTGCTTTTGGGCGGGGAGGAACACGAGAGAGGCTACGCCGAAGGGCGGATTCTCTTTCGGGTAGGTAAACCGACCCTGAACCCGATTATACGGGTTCAATGGGCATATTTTTGGCCGAGCTCACAGGCTCGGAATGCCCACGTTAAGCCGTCCTTGTGCCACATGATTCCCACGTGGGGGTGTGACTAAATATATTCAGTAGTTCAGTCAATCAGTAGTTCAAGTCGAGTCAAGAGTCGAGTCAGAGGCAGTCTGAAACATAGTCGTGTTCAGAAAAATACTGCAAGACATTGGAATAGTGATACTGGTCGAGACTACATTGTTCTCTCTACAAAACCTGATTGTTCATACTAACACTTCTACTTCTCTGTATATATTCCTGTTTGTAATATATCTGTTTATTCCATTTGTTTGTTGGCGACGAAGATTCGAATTCATTCGGTGGAAGAAAAAAAAATTCGTTCGCCGCATCAAAACAAGTGGCGACGAGGAAACCAACCCTCTACGCGGAGGACATAACTTTTTATTGCTATCCTTCGCGCATAACAAGTGGTGTCGAGGAAACCCTAAAATGGTAATACGAAGCTAATTCTAAAAGAAAAAGAATTATTTTTTTTTATATCAAATTTTCACTGACAACAAAAGAAAGTTTTTTTTTGTTGCGTGCATAGGCTACAGAATATCAGGTTACACAAAAAACTAAAACAAAAATAAAAACGTTAACATGCAAGATTTTAAGTCAACCTTTATGGAACTTATCAAAATCCAATTTGAACAGCAACAAAGGTACGAACAGAAACATCTGGAATTATAAGAAATATTGTTACGTGCAATGACAAATAAGAATAAAAAATCCGAGAACGAAGCAGTTCTCTCACAAGACGCTATTTGGAGTAATATCGAAGATTTCAAGTACGCACTCGACGAAGATAAAACTTTTGCAAATTACTTCCAAAGGTACGAAGATCTATATGATTTGACTGCAAAGATTGGTCAGACGCACGTAAAGTACGCCTATTACTAAGAAAATTAGGCACAGGCGAATATACCCAATTCGTAGATTATATCCTTCCCAGAATAACAAGCGAGTTAACGTTCAAAGAATCCATAATACTGCTAACGGAAGTTTTCAGCCATAATACTTCACTATTCCATAAAAGATGGAAATGCTTGAACCTAACAAAAAAGGACTGCGAATATTACATAACTTTCGCATCCATTGTTAAAAAATATTGTGACGACTTCAGATTATCAGAACTCAGCGCGGATAATTTCAAATGCTTAATTTACGTCCAAGGCCTTGTTTCAACCAGAGACGCGGAAATGAGACGCAGAATACTTACTAAATTGGAGAGTGAACAAGATCTGTCACTTCAAAAACTAGCCGAAGACTGCCAGAGATGCATCAGTGTGAAGAAAGACTCAAAATACATAGAACAAGCTGTCATTGCACACGTGCGCAAAGTACGAAGGCAAACAAATTTTTCCTCCTCACAAACAAACCAAACCGATTTTCCCGCCTCAAGAAAAGGTAAAACAAAATTTTCTAATTATAATCAACATAAAAAAAAACTAACACCCAGTCCATGCTATCGTTGTGGGTCTTGGCATTGGGTTAAACACTGTACATATCGTTTAAAAACTTGTCTATCATGTAAAAAAAATGGCCACAAAAGTTCTCATTGTTGGTATAGAAAAGAAAACAAAAGCAGAATAAGAATTACAAAGACTGATCAAGCAGATGAGGCTAATATAAGAAAATATGTACAAGTTGAAATGCAAAACAGAAAAGTTAGGTTACAGCTGGATTCTGGCTCAGACTTAACTATCATGAAACTACAAACATGGAGAAAACTGAACAAACCTGTTATGTTAAAAACGGATAAAATTACTAGATGAGTTACGGGGTGAAAGATGCAATTCCAGGGTGAAGTAATTACAAACGTAACATTTAATGGAATGACGAAAAGACTAAAAATGTAAGTCTTAAGAAATACCGAAAACCTATTCGGAACAGACTGGATGCAAAAATTCGAATTGTGGGATTTACCTATTAGTACGTACTGCCAAAATGTAAAAAGCTTATCAACCGAGGCAGACACATTAAAATTAAAAACGAGTTTCCCCGAAGTATTTTCAGCAGGTCTCGGAAGATGTAAGAAAATGGCAGCTAATATCGAAATAAAGGAAAACGTTCAACCTGTTTTCAAGAAAAAAAAGGAGCGTACCGTTTCCGTCAATAAAAAAATAATAGATCAAGAATTAACTAGACTCAAAATTATGCGCATATTGAAAAAAGTAGAATACAGCAAATGGGCCGAACCGACGGTCTACGTCAAAAAGAAAATCACATCAGCGTTGGATAAATTACTACCAAGTAACACAGTCCGACGCACCAAAAAGAAAATTCCTCCCAGGAGATAAAAGTTTTTTAAGGCTTATAAAAATAATACCTCATACTGAGAGCAAGGCATAATTGAGAAAAGAATTGGTAATATGATGTACATAGAAAAAGAAAAAAAAATTCTCACACAGAAGACAAGTAAACCAAATAAAGAACAGACCGTTACAGGATGCTAACGGTCCACCTCAAGAAGAAGTATTGGACACGATTTTCGACACAGTCGATATAAAAAAACCGCAAATAATGCCAGAACCAAGAAAATCGTTAAGAAAAAGAAAATTCACTGAACATTTGGAAATAGATCCATTGAAAAAAAGATTACAAAAAACCCTGCTACGCAAATGCTGTATATATTCCTGTTTGTAATCTATCTGTGTTATTCCAGAACCTTTGTTCGAGTTCTTCTTTGTTGTTTCTACCTTGGACTATCACCGTGGTACAAGGAACCGGACCATAACAATATTCTTCTTGCTTTATTTGATTACTACACTTTGATATCTACATTTTAATCTCTCAATTAAAAGAATTAAATTCTTCCATTTAAAATGGGGAAGAAACTTGTCTGAGAAAATGATTCCGGGCCGTTTCTATGTTCTAATTACTTGATACATCTTAATGTCAAATACAGGATTTATGTCGGCAGAATCATAAACTATATATTTGGGTGGATATCTGAGTATTTCCTGATGCTATTAATTAAAACTCTTCCCTAGGATTCTAATTTCAGAGAACAAATTTGCTTCATTAAGCAAACTTCATTTTATGATTTTATCTCATTTATTTATCTCAAAATACGGTGTATTGAAAATGTTTGAAACAAAATAAAATTATTAGATGTAATTTCAATAAATTAATAGGTTTTAATGTTAAGAAAAAATTATAAAGAAAAACTGATCATGTTAATCTATTAAAAATCTAAAAGAAAATAAATGTACTTGAGAATTACGAACAAATATGATTATTGTTTTACATAAATTCAAATAACGAGAATATATATCAGATATTCAACTGCAACAATATTCATGTATGATCTTCACGTTAGAAGACAGAGCCTTTTTGATGTAACTGATGTTTTATAATTCTGAATTATCACCATTAATTTATGTTCAAATCAACGTGAAAACTAAGATTTAATTTCCAATTTTAAGTTATGTATGCCAATTGTCCCGTAGACTATTGGTGCGAAATAATTTTCTTGGTACCTATTATAGCTAAATAATATAAAACTAAGATTAGTCAAGCTGCATCGACCACAATGCATGTGCAATATACAAAGAAACTTCACACATCAGATGACTCAGTCGGAGTTCAACATATACAAATTAGAATGTGGATATATTATTCCAGAACAACTGTCCTACATATTCAGTTTTTTAGTAAAAAAATGACAACAACAAATTTGCATTTAAATTAATAATGTCTGTCAATAGTTGTCCGAAGAAATCGCGAGGCAAAAAATGGGATTATTATGTAGAATTAAAAATATGGAAATTTTCAAAATGCCATCCAATTATTGGCACGTTCTGTTACTTTTGATAAAAAAGAATTGAAAAATCAAATTATATCGAACATATCTCGATTCCAAAAAGTGATTCTATATAAATCTGAAAAAAATCGTATGGGAAAGATTAATAAAATAAGTATCCCTATTTTTAAAATAAATTACGGATAATTCATTTTTCTTATCCTTTCGAACGTAATGATTATGGTAAGATGACTTTGTGATTGATTTGCCAGGTCGAAAAAGCTCATCTCAGATATTTGATAAATATTCATTACTTTGCATTTATCGGACATCACTAAAATAAAAATGATATTTTGTTGTGCCCGAAAATTATTACTGCGTTATTTTTTGTTTTTAGTAATGTTTTGTCTAATGTAAATTATATTATTTATTTAACTGTTTCTCTTCTTATTTGATTGCATAATAGGATGTCACTTCAATGTATTTTGCATAAAATATTTTACATTAAATTATTCCTTGAAATGTTGCATTTAATCCAAGAAAACCTCACATATCCGACTGTTGTCTTACGATTGATTAACATTGAAGGAACTAATTTAAAATCTAACAATATTATACAGACAGAGTCAGTTGGTGGGTTGATTAATTTTTTTCTCTATTTTACGGGTTGTCAGGCCGAAACGGATTTTGGATTGTAAGAATATTTTATTTGTTGCGTGTTAATATCGCATTAAATTTTGGTGGGATATCAATATTATTCAAGATTCTGCTATTTATCCCATAGGTAGGGGAAGATGCATGAATATAACGAACTAGATTTCGCTCTCACATTTCTCATTATAAGTTGCTATCCTTTACAGAGATTGTAACAATATTTTACGGGCGAATCTCGAGTGACACTTGATGGACCTGATGTATAGGAAAAAGGATGTTTTTTTTTATCCAATTCAGACGTTCCTGTGGTTAAAAGAAGGCAGCCATGAGGTGCTAGTATTCTGATATCAGCTGGAATTCTCGTCCAACCTAATATCAGACCATTCAAAAATCGATGAAGTTGTTAAAATGGACAGTGCTAACTATTGTGATTTTATGAACAAGAGTTTCTTTGCATGGTACAAATCACAGTCTCGCACTTTCAAAGGGAAGTCTGTATTCATGCACGAAAATGTTCCTTCTCATGTATCTAAGTTTAGCAATGAATTATTTGAGCACAAATGGAATAGCCATCGTCAAATCCTGATGTGAATCCGATCGAAAATCTATTGTCAATTGGTAAGAGGAAGTTATATGAAGGTGGCAAACAATATAACGGCAAAGCAAACCTACGGCAAGCAATTAAAACTACCATGTCGGAAATTGAAGCTGCTGAAAAAAAAAATCAGAGAAAAAAATTGAGACGTCTCCGGGATTAAAATGTAAAGGATTCGAAGAATTATGTATTTGTTATTTGTTCTATTAGAGGTTTTGATAAATTTTTGATGATTTTGTTGCCTTTTGAAGTAAAATGCGATTATTTGTTTTTGCCAAATGTCTTCAGACGGCAATTTTTTTTAGAATATAACAAATAACTTCAATCACTTGAATAAAACATATTGATACTATCTGTTATGGTAATTTACCCACACACTCATGGACTCTCCCAGCTATAAATAGGAGCAAGTACTGCCATTTTGAAGAGGGGATTTTCCAGCAGTTTGTATATCTTTGTATTACTGTCCCTGTTAAATAATTGTTTAACTCAATTCTTATCTTTGTGTCTTTATTTCTGACTCTAACAATGCCACAACATTAACATTTTAACGCAGGGTTCATTTTGACATCTAAATAGAATGTTTAAAATTTGATAAAGCAAATAGGAATTATTGAATTTATATGATTTTCTTAAAGACTCTGACAAGGTGTAGTTCCAAACTATGATCTGTAATAGTGTATGGCTTGTGCGAGTTTAAATTAACCTTGGTAAATATGAACCTAATATTCGTGCCAAGAAAACCTAGCTATATTTGAGGAATTTTCTCACAGACTTTGTGTGTGTGTTGGATCCATCCTGTCAGGATACCTCATCATCCTGGCAGTAAGCACGAAGATTTAGCTAAACCTATTCAATAATAATAATAATAATAATAATAATAATAATAATAATAATAATAATAATAATGATCAAAAGATAATGAAGAAGAAAAAAGTTTAGAGCTGATATTAAAGTCTTTTGTCGGAAGAAGATTAGATTATTCATAGGGGTGATGTCCCTGGAATGTAACAACTTTGAAGATCTAAAACACAAAGATTAGACGTCATATCATGAAATAAAACATCAGATCATGCACATCGCTAATGAGAGATTATTTCCAAAAACATGGGTAAGCTGTTCCTGTAGGTAGGAACTTTGAACGAGCACTTATAAATTATTATATTGTATCTTTTGTTGAAAGCAAACAAATCCAATATAATTGTAAGTGCACAAATACATTAAATCATTTATTAACGCAAGAACAATATTTGATACAATGAATGCTAAAGTTTGCCCCAGTGATGCCTACACAAGCACACTCACACACATACTGACACACATATATATATGCATATGCTTATGTGTGTACATTTATATATACATAGCACAATTTAACATTTGCAGAATGAATATATATATATATATATATATATATATATATATATATATATATATATATATATATATGATAAAATATATATTTCATAATTTATGTTTTATTTATATGTAACGTTGGTCAATATCAACGGATAAAGTGCATAGAAATATAAAAGTAGACAATGATGTCAAAACCGAGATAGGGTTGACGTTAAATCTTATTTTCGGTTTGTTGTATGTAAAGAAAATTATAATATACTCAAAATGTGCAAAATCGTACATTGTATAATTTATAGTTAATTTAAACTAAGCGTACTTTACACAAGTAGAAAAAAAATCTGTTGATGTCTGCGAATAAAAGCCATCTCTTGAAATGATGAAACACTGGATAAAATTAAAAACAAATCTACAACAATCCACATCAATCGTCAATGATTACGCCTCTCAGGGACGAATCATGCTGAGGTTGAAAATTGATTGGAATACAATTAACTGATAACACAGAAATCAAAACATATCTGATCAACAATAAATAGAACTAAAACAACTTGAAAAGAAAAGCGTAGAGATTATGATGGACAATATCAAAACGGTTTTGTATGCTTTTAACTATGTCCCTTAATAAACGATCAAGAAAAACTGCAACTGAAGTAACCTGTGGCATCTGGAAAAAGAGACTAAATATTTGAGATGATATTTACATGCTAATAAACAAATCAATATGTGGAAGGACAGCGTTAAAAACAATCGCCAAAATGATGCTGAGAAAGAAATAATCAAAGAACAAATAATTTTTGATATCCAATATAATAATGTAAAAGATGGTAATAATGCTGGTGACGCTATAAAGGAAATAAGATAAAAAAAAACAACAAAAGAAATGTATAAAAAGAAGGAAAGGAAATGATGTCTTACAAACAATATAAAAACAATAGAAACTAATACAATAACAAGGAGGCTGAGCAAACTGCAAACGAACATGCAGATTGCTTAGGTAATTGTAAAAACTCAATCACTGAAATGAAATTAACATATTTAGAAATTTCGTGAAAACAAATCAACATCAAAGAAAATAAAAAAATGGCAAAAAGTAATTAAGACACATTTGCCAACTATGACCGAAAGAACGAGTAAAGGAATTTAACACAGACCTCCTGGAACTAAATGAAATAATATATAAATCTGTACACGCCCACAATAATGGATAAGCAAACCAAGTAAAAATAGAAGCAGCACATGTGGCAAGCAAAGTAGAAAAATAAATAAATTACGAGGTGAGATATTCAAATTTGAGGAGTTGGCGGTATTAAGTAATTATTGGGTAACATTTATAAATATATGAGATTTAAATATAAGGGATTTTGAAAACGAAACAATAAAGAAAATCATAAGAATCATAAGGCGTGAAAATGATGTGCATGTTTTTCAGAGACTCTCCCAAGTTAATACAATAAAATTTTAACGATAATTCGGAAAAGAAACAAGATGTTTGAGTTGAAGTAGTGAGATAATGTTCTCAATGTACTTGAAATAATAGAACGTCATTTTATGCAAAAGCAGAATAGTTAATAATAGAATTAAAATTCCAACACATTTCGTTTCAAGCAAGAGAATTCCCTCTCTAAAATATATCTTGAATATCTATGTCAACCATTCGTCCATGCTTAGAATATTACTGTCATATATGCGGAGAAAAAAGACCGCTGATGTTTCTAGGGCATATAAGGGCGTAGAAACCTTGCTGCACACAGGACATATTTAAGACAAGACGGACA
>OZ010584.1:121505128-121535128 GCA_963932145.1 Acanthosepion lycidas | reverse complement strand
TTATTTTAGGCAGCAATTTTTTTTCTGGTTGTCGGCAATCGTGTCAATGCACCTTTATTTTCTAAGAAACGTTTGATTTTTTACCTTCACTATTTGTCTCCTTTCTGCCCTTTATTCATCAAAAGTAGATATATTACCCACTCACTGTTTCTCTCTAACACACCCTCCTTCTAAAAGTCCTGCCTGTGTTATATTTTCCAAGACCATTTCTCTCATAAATTGTAACAGAAATTTCAACTATTTACACTATTTATATTTTTCGGACTGTTGTCCTCATCTTTGTTGCTATATGCACGACGTTTCGGCCGTTGTGTTCTCCGGCCTGCTTCAGGTGATTGTAATTTCGAAATGGACACTTTCTTTCGTTTACTCAGTCATGCGTCTTCCGGATATGACAGTTGTCTTCCTTTAACTGGGCTCTCAAAATTTTTTTTCACAATTGTAGTAACTAATTAATGAAATGACAACATTTTGGATCAAGTCACTGGATTCAACTAATGCTTTTACCCACTGGGCCATGTGTTCTTGAGTGTACGACTGTAGAACGTCGTGAATATGGCAAAGGCAGATAAGGAAAACAGCCAGAAAAATATAAATATTATAGGTACACACAACCTCAGCTCAGGAATATTAACAGATATTTGCACTCTAATTCCAATTATATTTAAAACTCATTGTTCAGCTGTTTTGTTCATGATACATTCATCTGCAGAATCACACTTGCAATATTTCGAGTATGTACTTAATATGGAAGAAAATCTCCCAATATTTAAGATATGCAGAGGGATTGATACGGCATAGTATTTCAGAACACTTTCCTTTGGTTTTAACGAATTCCCACATTTCTTAATGTGACGTCCCCCCGGTGTCGCTTCGCCAAACGTGACGTCTGCCTGGTTACGTCCGTCGTTCTATCCTGTCCTGTGATGACCAGCTGGCTTGGTATTGGTCGCGGCACCAAATGTGACGTTCTAACCTTTTGGTGATTCGGATGGGAATCTAGTTAGATTCGGTATCAGCCTCCTCGTTCCCAGCCTGCCTCCAACATCTGGTTACCGAAGTAACTGCTTTGATTTCCAGTCTAGCCTACCCACGTTGTGAATTGATCTTAGGCAGGCGAAATCAATCAGTCGCCAGGGCCGTAATGCAACCTGAGTTCGAATAAGGGTGATATCGCACAAGTAGATGTAAAAGAAAATAAAATAATAACTCGAAAAGTTCAAATGTGTTAAAAAAACGATAACAATATTTTATATATGGTTGCTGGATACAGGACTGCGTCTATTTCCCAAACCCGCTATATGGATTCATGACACTTTGTTTTTGTTAAGCGAGTCTTAACATCTTAAGTTGTTTGTTCTTTTAGAAACTGGTTCTTGGTGTATCTTCGAACTTAACTCAACTCAACTCGAACTCGAACTCGAAGTCGAACTTGAACTGGAACTTGAACGGATTTTCGCTCGCTGCGACTTTGCTTATATGGACGCCGACCAAAACCGGGGTGGGCTTGTCGGGGTTTGAGGTTCCTTGATAATTCTCAACCGACAATCCACTAATTTGATCTTGGTCAGGAAAGTTTTATTATTTTCCATTTTTGGAAGTCTTCTCGTCCTCCCACCTTCTGTTCTCATATTGGTATCTCACCATACCCTCAGAGGGTGTCAACGGTTTTCTCTCTCTCTCATAGTGGCATCTCACACCTATCCCTTCAGGAGGCGTTAACAGTCCTCCCCTCCTTCTTCATAGTTTACCTTCGCTTAACGCTCATGCCAGCATTCAGCCAATGGTCGCTCAGCAGTGTGGGTGTGGTCAGACTAGCCTCGTTTTAAAAAATCTTGCTCAAAGAAAAAAAATTATCTTCCTTTTTTTTTTCTTCTTTTTCTTTCTTTTCTTTCTCTCTTTTCCTCTGACCGGCAACAAACCAATACGACCCGTAGTGTGATCCCTTAATCTCAATTCTTATCCCAATGTCACTTGGACTTTATCAATCGAAACTTTTCGCCAGCATCAAGTGGGTGGTCATATGATGAGATCACATTTTTGGTGCCAATTACTGATCCGATAAAATAGTTCCGCCACCATAGCCAGCCTGACGACAAACATGTGCCTTTTCCAAACGACCTTTCCCTAGATAACTAATGTTTTAGTCTTGTTTTTTTTTGTAATTCTGCGGTTGATCCAACGGACATTTTCTGCGACCTAAATTTTTTTTATCTATTTAGAATTCTGCCATGTAGGTTATTTAGCCAACCTGGAATTCGTCAATTAGCTTTTCGCCATCACCAAGCGGGTGGCCTATTAGAATTCTGTCGCTGAGGTTACTTGGCCAACATGGAATTTCCACCCGCCCCGTAACATAAATCAGATTAATTCCAGTATCTTCCTTTTTCGACTTCTCGACAATGGAAATAAAAAAAAAAAAAAATATTTTACCACTTTTCCTTGTCAGAAAAATAACACCGCTCAGTGTCCTTTTCGTGATGGCCTCTTATCACCTAAATTTAATTCTCGCCTTTCCCTTTTTCCTACTTTCTCCCTTTTGGCAAGCCAAATAGTGTCACATTAATACTTTGCTTATTTATTTTGGAAAACATCATTTTTAATCTGACGCGCCTTTGGATATTTGTGTATTCGTCATGTGTTACAACTATCCAGTTAGATGTTTGCACCTGCAAGATTTGGAACTATCAAAATGGAATCTTATACTGTTCTTTGCATGTCATCTTAGTTCTTCTTCCTTTCCTTTTCTGCCTTCTCGATAATATTTTTTATATTTTTTTTTATTTCTGTCCTCCATCAGAACAGATTGATCGGCGTACCCTACTCTGTTAAGATTATAGCGACGAAGCTTGGTAGGTCTTCTAAGATCACATCTCACTGTATACTTTAAATAATTCCTGGTAAGCCTTCTCCTAAAATCACATCATGCTGTATATTTTAAATAAATCCGGTGACAAAACACATCCTTGAATTTTCTTTTGTAATTTCGTGTATATATTCAAACTGATTATTATCAGAATGTAAATGTTTTTCCCTTGTAATTTCTGGTGATTATTCTATCCTTATTTGTGGAAAACATTTAAAAAAAATATTAAATCTTTGCTCATTATATCAAGTGGTTTAAGCATTCTAATATTACTAATGTTACCGGTATTCAAACTTTCACTTTTTCTGTTGCTCACTCACTCAGTCAAATAGTGGATTTCTTTACTCACTTCCCTAATGATTGCGATCAACATGCTTCTTTACTTGCTTCGTTTCTAACTTTTTCTGATTGTCTTGTCACAAATCTGTCTTTTCGGAATTTTGGATGATGCTTTAGTATCTGTTGATATTTTATAAAAAAAAGAACAATGGACAAAGTGTATTGGGGGAGGAAAAAAATTAAATGGTAATTGCCATTTAATTTTTTCTCTTCCTCATATACACTGTTGATATTTCTTTTTATTTGTCTGTTAGAGAGGAAATAAAAGATTTCTTTCTGTTAAAAGGATACCGACCGGAATTCATTTCGTGATTTTTTTTGCGATGTCATTTGGTCGTACATTTTAAGATGTTCTTTTGCGAATGATGTCACTGATGATACACTTTGGGTAAAAGAGAGCATCATTGAGTCTTTAACTTCTTGTAAACGCCAGCTAACGTCAATGTCTTCTCTTTGGTTTACACCTGCCTGTTTAAGCTTTATAGATTACAATAACTACTCATTCAGCCTTGTTGTTGTGATCACTACATGTGCCACTGCGTTCACTCGTAGAATTGGAAATGTGTTCCCAAAGAAGCTTATTCTTTGTTCACTGACAGAATGACTCTCCGTATAGTCACTAAATAAATTTGGTTTTCGTGCCTCTACTTTGTAAGTCTTCTAACTCACTATCCAATATTTGTCAACCAGAAAGTAATGTTCATTTTTAAGATTTCGTTATTTTAAAAATATTTTTTTTCTTTCCAAGGAAATTGCTTCCAAGTTATTTTTTTATATTTACGAGGTACGTGAAGGAATGATCCACACATTTAACATTAAAGGATATTAGGCGAGAAAAAGAACAAAGGCTCCATATAATTTTCTTCAACCTCTTCCTCTTGAAACATTACATATTTCTCTCTTATACATTTGACAAATCTACACAAAATCCTTTTTGACGATCTAATTCAGCTGCCCTCGTTAGCTTCTATTTCATCTCGTTTTATTTTTCAATGTAAAAAACGAAGATATCACAGGGAAACAAGTCCGTATAGAAGAAGTGTTGACAATCCTTGCTGTTGCGATGATTTCCCAAGACAGAAATCAAATCAAATCAATTAATAATTGTGAATGCGACAAATACACGGCATATAATATTGCATAATAGTATTTAATAACATTTAATAACATTTAAGCCCCGATAAAAAGGAAAACCGTAAAAAAAAAAAATACAAAAAAACCCAAAACAAAACAAAAACAAAGAATAGTTGTTCATGCCTCATGCACTATAAAAGCCCGCGAATTGCTTGCCAGGTTATCTCAAATTTACACAATCATAACATTTGATATTCTGATAAAGCAGATAATTAAATATTTTTGTACGCGAATAAAAAAAAAATCAAGGGAACACCATTTATTCTTTATTGAAACAGCTGGCGAAAACGCACTGCAACAATAGAAAACCGTCTTCATTCTGGTGGAAATAATATATACAATACTGCAATTATGAAAAAGTTTTATTTACTTACTTAAACAGGCAAATCTAGCATCGTTCTGAAAATTTTTCCAAAATAAAAATTTCACAACGATGCAAGACGCGCCTGTGTAAGTAAATGAATAAACATTTTGAGAATTACAATATTTGATTTGTAATTGCGAGTGAGCACCAATTTAGGTTACTTGGAAATGTACGGGAACATGCTGAAAGTTCTGAACCTGATTAAATTTCCAAAACCATCATTCTGGTGTCTGTCAATGAAATACAGATTATCGGAAGAAGATTACATACCGTTGCTGTCATTAAATAATTAAATGCTTGCGTATTGCCTCCTGAAGCCCCTGAAAAATTAGAGTGTGTCTTTAATTACCTATCGTGTACGGGCTTAATCGTTCTAGTTCTTTCCTACATATGTAGTTTCATTGAATATGTAACAGATGCAATATATTTCCTTCCAGCATATGTAATTTGATGTCTTTGTTAATGCTCGTGTAATATTACTACAAAAACAGTGAAGATATTAGTAGCAGAAAATGTTGTTCTTTTTTATGTTGTACTTGTAGATTCTATTGTGGTTATTTCAAAAGAGTCCCTTTGTGATTCGTACTTTGCATCGGATATAACGTATTTCATACAAAAATCGCCTTTTTTAAAATATAATTTATGTTTTCTTTCTGTGCCTAAAATATATCGACTTTAATATTTAAATCAATACACATACAAAAAAAAAAAAAATTCAATCTAGGAGAGGAATGATTGGACGATAATAAATTCTTGACATTGTAAGATATAACTTCAATAATAACTTAATAGTTTATTAACTCATTATGAGCAATGTTATTATATAAAAAACATTTGTCAAGGAAGATTTTCTGTTAAATATTTATGACAGAGCAAAAGTGACAAGTTAAAACTAATTTTTGTTGGTCTTTTATCTTTCTTTCTTCTACTTAATTTTTTTCTTCTTCTTAGTCTTTTCCTCTTCCTTCTCCTCCTTCTTCTCTTCGTCTTACTTTTACTCCTCCACTACCACCACGATCGTTTTTTCTACCCCTACTCCTCACTTTCTTCGACCCACCCTTCCTCCTCCCCCTCCTCCTCCCTCTCATTAACTAAACGAATATAATGTTCACCTTTCCTCTTTTACGTCTTTTTCATGTTGTCTCCTTGCCTTTCCAATGTTGATCTTTCAACTTTCATCACTAATAATCTCGACAATAAAAAATAATTCTTTCTTTGCCTACTTTCTTTTCTTCTGATGATTTCTTATCGTTATTTATTTTTGTTTGATCTCTTCGCAATTCCATAACTAAAATTGAATCTTCTTTCATTCCGGTGACGGACATTAGAAACTATTGCCCCGAACCATTCGTGAAAGACGCGAAGAAAAATTATGCCATTCTTCAAAAGACGGTATTGTCAGGCTTGGACAGGATGCGGCATTCAGCGGAAAGGCCGTTGGCATTTTTAGTTTATACTTGTTTTCGCTTTAACATAAGACTTCAGCTTTCAACTTTTGTCTCGCTTTTACATCCGTTCATATATTCATTTTTTGAAGTATTAATTTTTGGTCGCAAGACAGTAAAAGAGGGAAAGAATTTCTCTTTGAAGGCAGAATTGGCAGCTGGAAATTACCACAGAAACTGTTGCTAATGTGGATTTCTTTCTTTGCTTCCATCGTAAGACACAACACCGAATCGAACTGATATTAGGAAGTTATTAGTCGGAGTATATTTGAGAATACAAGAAATGATAAATATTTACATGGAGATATTTTGTTATTTCGAAATAAACGAGATAATATCCGAATACAGGTGAAAAAATTGTAAGGTAACAAATATAACAGTATAAAGAAATAAAGAAGAAATCGATCAGTCAGCAAATCGAAGCTGCATGTTTGTTCAAACGAAGACAAGACATAAACATATATGCATATAATATCGACCATCCCCGTCATATATATATATATATATATATATATATATATATATATATATATATATATATATATATATATATATGATGGATTCTCCCGTCGTTTTCAATGTATGAGTGTCTTTCAGTTCAGTTTTTAATCCTGTACCTGACCTCGTAGTCTTAACTCTCTCGCCAGTGAACTTCTTGCGCAGGTTGAATAGCAAAGAAGAAACATAGAACTGAACTGCAGATTATCCACACAAAAGATTTGTTTAGCGTGGTGAAGTCCCATTTATTGCAAGTGCTGATAACAAGAGGTGGTGCAAATATGTGCCACGAACACAATGAACAACACCCCTCAGTTTTTATTATCACTGAGTTATACCTCTCCAGTACTACCAGTGCACGGAAGAGTGCAGCGCCGTTCGATGGCAATTTCACGTGAATTAACCCGCCGACAACTGAAGTGGTTTATATGGTTTGGCGCGTGGATATTTAGTGGATAGTTGAAGACCAGTGTTGCCCGTCCATATTAATTACAAGGTCAGGAGCCGAGTAACAAAAGTACTACCTCTAACCAATGCAACTTAAGCGCATAGAACATACAGTGAATATCGGAGTAAACAGTTCGTCATCAATGTGCACTATATTACTACAAAGTATAAATTATTATAAAGTATAAGGGAAAATTTAATTATTATTATTATTGTTGTTGTTGCTGTTGTTGTTTAAAAAAATGAAAGTTAAATAATAAAACAAATTGGCTAGTAGCAAAAACGAAATAAAATAACGTTATAACTGGGAGCGCGTTTTCAATAAAATGAAAATTACGTTACTTTGCAATTAATAAAAAATAAAATGTAAAGAAATAAAATTCATAGTAAATGTTGTAAAAAAGTCTTTGAATTTAACTAATAATAGATAAGATGATAATGAGCCACGAGTCAAAGATAAACGAAATAAACATTAAAAAAATGTTTCCTCTAATTCCGAAAATTCCGACCACTTTCGTAAAAACAAAAACAGATAAATAAATGTTACACTTAGATATAACTAGATGAAAATTACCCATGCCACTATATAATTAGTTTAACAAATATAATCCATTAAATTTTCTTAATATATATACATCTTAGCGAGAAATTATACTTGCGAAACAACTGTTTTGAAAGAAAGAAATAAAAAAAGAAAAAAAATCGTAGTATACCACGAATAAATACTGACAAACATGTACAAAAATATAAAATACGTATATTAAATAGTGTACATAAATACCATAAGAAATATTTTAATATAATAAACAAGAAAAATATAAGAATAATGTGTGGTTAAAATAAAAAGAATCGAGACTTTCCTTAACATCGCTTTCTTAGAGACATGAAAAAAACACGTCCGTTTAATCCGACATCAGCGTTCTGAACTCTCTCTCTCTCTCTCTATATATATATATATATATATATATATATATATATATATATATATGTGTGTGTGTGTGTGTGTGTGTGTGTGTGTGTGTGTAATAAAGTTAATGATCAGAAATGAATTAGACCAGGAAAGAGTAGTACAAAAAAGTGCGCAATATCCATAAAGAGATAAATATTTAATATGTAGAGCTTTTAAATAAAACAAAAAAAATCAGGAAAAATCAGACGATTCCGCTTCCTTGCTGTCAGCCTTTTGCTATCTTCAGGCGATTTCAATCTATTGATTTCCAAATGATTTATTTTCTTTTATAAATAATCAAAAAAATTCTGATGGCTATCTTTTTTTAAAAAAATTATATGAATAAGCTCACGACGTAAGGTATGGTATAAGGTAACGAGGAGGCAAGGAAAATAAAGTGGCTTGGAAATATATCGGCGGGCTATGAAATGAAATAAAATATACTTTACTTTCATCCCACTTCATATGAAATCAAAAAGAATTTTTAGTATTTATACAAGGCCGTTTAGTGACAGAGAATTTCTGATTTAGCAAAGCGCGAATTACTGCTTTTAAACTCACACCTTCGGCGACGACGACTTCGATCTATGATATCTGTTCTTAAATTTTACCCTAACGAAAACAATGAGTAGATGAATTAAAACCGACAAATATTTTAATGCAATTTCTATGTATACATTTTTTCTTTATGGATACATTTTTTCAAGCAAATGCTGGATTTTTTTTTATTAAACAGAAATAATTACAGTTACGGGCCATAAATGTTCGATATATATATATATATATATATATATATATATATATATATATATATATATATATATATATATATATAATAGTAATAATAATATATATAATAGTTATAGCGGTGTTAACGGAAAATTTATCCTTATTCAATGGAAGCGAATGTATAAATGCAAAAAAAAACAAAAAAAACAGCAATAATGACAATCGTAATTAAGATAATAGTTGTGGTAAGCATGATAATGATGATAATAATACTGATAATGATAATAATAATGACAATAATTAAAAAGTTGTCAATGTTAAATATATCTATCTATCTATCTATCTATCTATCTATTTATCTATCTATCTATCTATATATATATATATATATATATATATATATATATATATATATATATATATATATATATATATATATATATATATATATATGTGTGTGTGTGTGTGTGTGTGCGTAATGTTTCAAATTTGGGATAAAATATGTCTTCGTAAAAGAATAATAATTTAAAACAGGTTATCGTAACCGTTCATTATATTCTGCTGTTAAAACAAAAAACAACATTGTTGAGAAGACGTTTTACCAATAGGAATTGCTATATCAGCTGTTCGGTGTCAAGAGAAAACAGTGACGCACCGAGATTTGAGTGAGTCAGCTTCTGAATTGACTGGATAGTTTAGCGAAGTCAGATTTTAAATGTTATAAAAGAGGTCTTAAAATGCGACACAGAAATCCGAAGACGCGTTGAGATAGCCAAAGATACATTCCAAAAGCTAAGCAGCGTTTGAAGAAACAAAGAAAAGTGTACTAAACTATGACGTGATATCTGTCCTCCTGTATGGCAATGAATACTGGACAATTTTACTCAAAGATGAAGAAGAGACTTGAAGCAAAAGAAATAAGGTTTTACAGAGAGATGCTGAGGACATGACATGTGAGCAACTGCGAGGATTTAAAGAGAATGGAAACAAAAAAATAAACTTATATTTAACATCACAAGCTTGAGTAAATGAATGGCACAAAAGGTTTTAGAAAATAACGAATGAACGAAATTCATTCAGAGATAAAGGACATAAATTTGTAGTGAGCCATGATCGCCTACGCCCTGTGGAAACAGCCGAGAAAGAAGAAAACGTTGTATAACAGAAACTGGCCAATACTCATAGTAAACCAAAGTAGAGTATGAGCCATTCCTCTAAATAGATACCTTGCTTTTCGGTTCTTTAGTAATATATTTGTACATTTTAAGCATCCTAGAAAAATCACGTTAAATCCTAAAATCTTTATTATAACCGTTTGAAAGCTTTCTCCATTGTCGCACAATGTTTTTTTTTCATATAAAACAAACAATTTTTTTATTAGTCTTTTAAATTTTTTAGTGACACAAAAAAGATTTTAATCTAATTTGGGGATCTAGTGATCCCCGTGTGCCATAAAGTTCAGTACGAAATTTCGTACCATATGGATTTAGCCAAGTTACAGTTAGACAGTCGTTAATTTTGGTTAAAGGATGTAGATTAAAATTCCAGTTTTCAAGGCACAAGGATTATTATAATTTATACACACATATATACATCTCTTTCTCGCTCTCTCTCTCTCTCTCTCTATATATATATATATATATATATATATATATATATATATATATATATATATATGAATATATATATATATATATATATATATATACTGATGCATATTTCATTAAATAATATAGACAAGTTGTGACTATTTATTTTAAGTAAGTTCCTTTCATATTGTTTCATAACATTATTATTGAAAGACGAAAGGAAATCACCATATTGATACATGTTTAAATCCAATCTAAGTTTCAGCTTACATAAGCCATTATCAAAGATGACAGTTACATTTCAATATATAAAAAATACACGGACGAAATATTGATGACAGTCTGTTTTTGTTGCATGAAAAATTTCAAAGCGACCACAAACTCGCGTATAGAAAACGCGGAAGCGAAAATCGCATCGCATCTCGTGACGTCACACATGACCACGCGAAAGTGAAAACGAGAAGTATTAAGTATGGGAAGCCTTTGGTATAACCCACTGGCTTCAGTTATCAATTATAGACATTTAAGAATATTTGTGGAGATTTCGTAGTTCATTTTGTTAAGGTTAGCTTTCAACAGTTTTATGTATATAGGTTCAAGAATTTTTAGTTTTTGTTTATTGTTTTCATGTTTAAGTATAGTTGTATTTTCAACAAGGATTTGACGGAATTGCATTCGCGGCCAGGCATGTTGTTTTAAATGCCTAAAAATGTTAGAGTTATCATTCAAATGTAGAGTCAAGTGCCGTGAAAGCAAGTTTGTGGTGTGACCAACATAAATATTTAATCCATTTGGAGATACACTCTCCCAAAGTGCACTTGAATTTGTAGACTATGTTTTTTTTTTTTGCATATCACTAACGGGAAGGGGGAAAGAATCATTGCGAATAATTAAGTTGGCTATACTAGATTTAGTGTAGTATATGATTAACCTAATTTTTTGCTAGTATTTGTTGTAGATATATTAGTATTTACTAATCTAAGTATATTTTCATCTTCTTTATAATTAGTATGCATTTGACTACGATATAAGAGATTAATATGTTTGGGATTAGTTGAAGCAGTATTATGTTCTATTAGCTTAGTATTAAGACTTCTAAGAAAACATTTTATTTGTTCATCAACTATATCGTTTGCAAAGCTATTATTAATAAGTGTTTCTTTTATGTTCTTTAATTTACTGTAAAATCTGTTTTGTAGATGAATTATTTTCTACAAGATGAATATATTTTTTATTCTTGCTATTTTATAGTAATATGAACATTCGCTTTTGTAGTACATGGATTTATGCTGGTAGGTTATTCGTATGGCGAAATAGTAAATTTGTTATCATTTTGTTATCATGGAAGGGAATTTTAATATTAGTATTGAGTTCATAGGTGAATTTAAGGACAGCATTATTTTGGAAACGTTTTTACATCTGTATTTCTAACCTACAAAAGGATATCATCAACATATCTGCAATTATCTTATTTTCGAGGTTCCACATGTAGAAATTGCCAAATGTCGGACCCAGTACTGAACCCATGGAGACGCCATCACGTTGTGTATATATATATATATATATATATATATATATATATATATATATATATATATATATATATATATTATTATTATTACTGTAATCTAAGAAAGGGACATCAGTAGTACAAGCTAATAGTAGTTTCCGTAATATATTCGGATTAATTTTAAGTGGGGGAATAGATTAGTTACTGTATATATTCCTTATTGTTATGTCAATTGTTTCAATAACAGAGATAGTGTCTATATTATTTATTGAAACATGCATCAATTAAAATTGCAGATAAACATACACAATTTATATATATATATATATATATATATATATATATATACACACACACACATACATATTATTATTATTAAGTATATATTAATAAATATACATAATACCCTAAGCCTACTATATATATATATATATATATATATATATATATATATATATGCATAATACCCCAAGTCGTGCTGTAGGTGTGAGGTATTATGTATATTTATTAATATATACTTAATAGGTATGTTAATTAGCATTGAATACTGTTTATTTATATATATATATATATATATATATATATATATATATATATATATATATATATATATATAGATAGATAGATAGATAGATAGATAGATAGATAGATATAGGATCTCCTGCCACATCGCGAATCAATGATATGCTCCCTCCATCCTAATACATTTCAATCTTCATAAAGTAGTATTCATATAAAAGACAAATTTTGGTGTTACCTTGTAATGTATAATGATGTATGTGACCAATTCAATTAGAAAAATTGAAAAGAAATACAATATATCTAAATGTAATTGAAGAAACACCATAATGGATCATTCCATCAAAATAAATTTTACTTTTAATTTCGCGCATGTTCGTTGTTAGTTTTTGATTTTGTCGTCTGCACATTATGGTTGGGTCAATTGGTCAACGTCTCTGCGAAAAAGAACACCAGGCCGCGATTCATTCCGTCAAAAATTTGTAAAAGGCTTACTGTACCGCTAGGTATTCGCACCGGGAGCTCCAATACGAACATTTACGAGAGCTTGAGTGTTAATCTATGCAGAGAATTCCAAAATATTTGGATGTGTCTAATAGTGATTTCGATGTTACGGCAGTTCGGAAAACATATTCTGATCATTCTGATAAGAAAATAATTCTCAAATTTATCGGTGAGGGCCTCAGTCACAACACCGATTCCTACATCAAGTGCTTTGAGGCGGTAGTGCTGATCTGGATCAAGAAGGTTGCTGCTGCAAGAATCTATCTTTAGCAACAGGACTTAGTCATAGCTGTTAGACAATTTCTGCGACCACATCACTCCCAACATCTGGCCATTCCTCAGACTAACACACTTGATTAATGTGCATGAGACGTAGTGGGGCGAGAAAAACCCACAAACAATACAACTACTTTTAACACCGAAAATGAGCTGGAGGTAAGGATTATGGCAGCCTTCACTAACTTAAATAATTAGATCACCCAGATGAAATGCAAGAGATTCCGAAGTCGTCTGGAGTCTGTGGTTGAAGTCAATGGCGATTTTATTGAATAAAATTAGTCCTTAGTATTTAATTATATATTTCGTTTAATTTTTGTGAATATATCTTATGAATGAGTTGCCTCTGTTATTTTCATTTCTGCGTAATTTAGACGGCAATTTATCAATCGCATACTGTATATTATTTTTGTTGATGATGATTGATAATGTAAGACAGGTAGAAAATGCATGAATTAATTTCAGCTGATTTAAAAAAATATCTTCAGACTATTTTAACTTGGACAATGATTGACGTCAATTTTAATGAAAACTTCTCTCTATTAATCAAGTTTCTGTCCTCCATCAGCATAGGAGAGTCATTCCGTCCGTTGGGGGCACTCACGGGTTAAAATTCTCGGTTAATATGAAGTGGAACAATTATATTGACTCTATTTCTAGGTCTGTTGGTTAGAAATTTTTTTTCACTGTCTCGTGCTGTCTCTCCAGAATCTTACATATTTATAAGCCTACCATTCGTCAATGCTTAGAATATTGCTACCACATATCGTCCAGTGGTACTGTTGAATATTTAGAGATTGTTGAAAAGATTTGATTAAAAATCATCAATATTATTGATAAAAATCTGGAGTTTTGGTATCCGACATTTTCCAACCGATGGAATGCAGCTTCCCTGTGCCTTTTTTCCCCCAACTTCTTTCTTGGTAATTGTTCGGATGAATATGTTACATATACTTCATAAATTGCAGCGCATTACTAGATTGGCGGTCAGGTCTCATGATTTCACAGTTGAATTAGTTAGATATAACCGTTAGTTCTATACTGAAAGTTTCTGTTTCTTTTCTCGCACTCAGTTGAAATCTAATCTTTTCTTGTTTACTCTTCTATTTTTTTCGCTCCTTAATTATGTTTCTCTTTTTGTTTATTTCTCACACTCAGTAACCCCTTGTTCTTTAGCGATTCTACTGTTATACATGAGGTGAAAAAAAGTTGAATAATAATTTGTTTTAGGATTAAACTGAATAAAAACCTTTGAACGTATCAGTGTCAAATGATGACATTCTAAATAGTAGGAAATGTCCTTTCTGTGTCTCAAATATTCTAAGACGATCTAAGTGATCGACAATTTTCTTTCATGAGCATTAAATGCTGTTATTTACGAGCGTAATCAGTTATTTATACATTGACAGTGTTAGATAAGGAAAACAATATGTATTGTGATGCTGGGAATAGGGCCCGTAAATTCTACGAGAAACTAAATGGGGCGTAGAATGAATTATGTTTATATGTTTATATTTAAGTCATCTTAATTATTTAGTACAGCTCCAAATTACAAAAAAAAGGGTCACAAGGAAACATGAACTCAAACAAGGAAGCATGTACATATTCTGATATTTATATTCGTAGATTGTTCGTTACCCTTCGCTTATACAAAAGTATTTGCAAGTTCCAGCACATAGGTTAGATTATGTAAATGTTAGAATTCTGTGAAGACCAAACTTGTAGATTTGCAACGTTTTTTGTCATGTTAGATTTTTTTGACATCCCAGTATATCTAATTATACGGAAGATATTCGCAGAGTAATGCATACTTCGCTGGTCAATATTCCATCGATTTTCATCCTATGCTTAAAGCATAGTTTTGGAAACAAAACCATAGAGACATATATCCGCATTTTATATTTACTAGGGACATTATATCTCATCCATTTCATCCTCTATCTATCTATCTATCTATCTATCTATCTATCTATCTATCTATCTATCTATCTACATTAATATGTACATACCCATATATGTATCTGCCTCAGGGATGATTTTATTATGAAAGCCGTTTTTTCTTAATGGAATTAATATTAAGCTATGTTTACTGGTTCATTTTCCAAGTTATACTTATCATTACATGACAAATGTATAATTTTTCCCAATACACAATATATTCGATTTTAAACATCCACACTATTAAATTTATTCTGAAAAATAATAATTGAGAACATATAAATAATATATATATATATATATATATATATATATATATATATATATATATATATATATAAGATAAATATAAAATAAATAAATAAATAACATCTAGAAATCATATATCAATTTAGCATGTTGCACTTTTACTAAAGCTTTGCTAGAGATTGAGAGAAAAATTCACTAATGTCACCTGAATTTAAAAAAAAAAATTAATGAGAAAATAATTTGAAAACTTAATAATAACACTACTAACTACAGCCTGTCTGATTCAAATGAAATACACCTCAATAACTCAAAAAAAAATGTGATCACTCCAACCACCTTCGTCATCAAAATAAGACTCATCCAACTCTTTCCGAATGCTCTGCAGTGATTGGCATCAAAATACATTGAAACTTTCATATTGAGACAACAGCGTGAATTTGAAACAATGCAACATGCAGTTTGCATGTTTCTGGTGGAGGTAATTGCGTCATGAAGGTCTCAAGAATTATTATATACCCGAGTATGATATAAGTTTATAACTTTCAGCAGGTTATAAATCAGGTCGATTTGTTTCTTAAGCATTACTTTACAAATACCCTACTTTCTATCTATCTATCTCTCTATCTATCTATCTATCTATCTATCTAGCTAGCTAGCTAGCGATCCAGATATCTAGCTCTGCAGCTATTTAGTGATTAAATAGGTCCGGGTAGCTAGATACCTAGAAATGTTTAATGTATCGTGTTTATTACTTGAAGCCATTGTTTAAACTTGACCTGTACATACCGTGCAACTTTCAAGAAACCAATCTTCTGTGAAAAGCAAGATATATTAATTCCCTGTATCATTTTCACTCCGTGCTGTTTGTGCAATGGAAATTCTTTCAAATGTTGCTCTACAGGAATTTTAATCGGTGGTAGATTCTTTTTATTTTCTTATGCACTGCTGTCTTCGAAGTTAGCATTAAATAGAAGACATTAGCACGCATCTAAGATTACATATATATATATATATATATATATATATATATATATATATATATATATATATATATATATATATATACAAAAATTCATGCGATTATGGTTATAGAATGAGGTATCATAGTATATATTTTTCATCTTGTTAGTTGCATATGAGTGCGTGTCTATAAAAATAAATCGTAAATTATCATATATCTAGGAATATAATTTTTAAAAGAACATAGCGGAAATTAGGGCATTTTGTTACCAACAGAAATATGTCTATATCTCTGAGATGAGAAATTATGATTATTTACATTATTCGGCTGTTATCATTTTCTATGGTATATTCACAATGTTTCGGCCTTTGTACTCTTGAAATTTCGAGCCGGGAATAGAGTGTTCTAGTTCCATATCTCTTTTCGTTGTCTCAGTTATTTTCTTTTTAACACAACCTAAGAGACTTGGTTGACCATTACTGCGGTCTGGTAGTGAACTCTAAACTCTTTGGATCTAGTCACTGGATCTAACCAAAATCTTTATCCACTGTGCCAAGCGTACTTGACGACATCTGCTTATGGATATTTGGGATTTATAAACCTAATGTCTCAGCAGTCATATTGTAATTTTTATCTTTTATTATTATTATCGCATTCTTTACCAGAGCTTATATTGCAATTTATGTTGTTATTCATTGTTTTTCTCTGGCACTTGTTATTACTGGTTCCCATATTGTATTCATTTCTATGCTTGGTCGGCTCAGAAGATTTTTTATGGTCCAGCATATGTGCTGATTCCTTAAATTTTTGTACTTTCCAGTGATGATACTTTTGCCTTCCATATGTGGTCAGATAAGCCTGATTTTTCGATGTTCTTGTAGAGGCGGCATGTTTCTTCTTTATATTTCTTACCAAAGCTGCAAGGGATGACATACACTCAGTCCTTATTCATGTTCTCCTCTATGAGGATCTTACTCGGAAGAGGTGTCTGCGAAGTGTCGGACACTTGAAGGTCGTCCTGATGTTATATGAACCACAGATCCTTTGTATTTTCTCCGATAATCCCTTCAGATGGGGTACGCATTTCTTAGTGCTGTTATCCTTCTGTAACCATCTATCCCAGTTTGTTGGAGCTGCTGCCATGTACCCAGGATAATTGTTATGTTGTACAGTACTTCTTATACTGACCATTTATTTTTCGTATGTTTCTGGGTTGCTCTTTATGACTTTTGCTCGATGCAGTCAGCAGCGGAAGATCATTTTCTTTACATGGTATGGATGGTGAGAGTTGAAGTTGGGGTATTGCCCGGTGAATGGTCGCTTGCGTTATACGGATGTCTGTTATTAAATATTAATAAGTAACAGAGATATTGTTATGTTGAAAATATGTTTTGGAAATCAAAAGAAATGGTTGTTAAATAACTTATTCTATTCGTAATGTGAAGTACTTGATGTTTAATTCATAGAGACGATGGTTGGAAACTGAGAAGTGATCTAAGATCTATATTTATGTTCTTCTAACAATTTTAAAGATAAAAATTGAAATTACCATACACTTTATTATTTTATTGCATGTAATATGTGAAGATGTATGGTGGAGTATTGGCTAACCATTCGGATCGAGGAATCAGGGAGTTGAGTTCTAATTCCAGTCGGAACTATATTACATTTACTTACATGCTAATACACTCTTTTCTCCCCTCCAGCTATGGGTAAATAACAGGACAAACTGGCTTCTATATCCTTGGGCAGAAACCGATCTAGGAGAAGTAAAATCTCTGCATTCAAAATCCAGAATGCTGAGCTCCGTCAGGTTATCTGGTCCAAGAAACATCACTTCTACTGCAGCTGCAGTACATATAATGCACATACGACCCTGCGGGTGTAGGGATAAGAAAATATTTATATGACGCATATAACTTAAAGCGTTATAGTTCTCCATATCACAATTAGAATAGATTTTCTTCTTATAACTTTCAATAGTGCTCGAAGATATCTTCATGTTATTTATAAATTCATAGAAATTACCCAAAACTCCAGCAAACTTCAAATTAAATTCTTCGTAGATTGTTTAGACATTTAGATTCATATCAAACTTTAACCCCCAAGTAGACCCTTTAAAGTAATGCGAAATAACAACGTCTAAGAATTTTAAAAAACGACAGAATATTAATCTACAACCCAGTGTGTCTGAAGATATTATTTTTTTAATTTTTTTTATTGTTCAATATATATATATATATATATATATATATATATATATATATATATATATATACATACCAGTTTGTGAAAGGGCTAATTCCTAGGGGGATATAAATCGAGGGAGAGCTCACTGTAGACTACAGAGCATTAAAATAATAAGAAGACGGTGACTTTATTTATCTATTTTGTTTATAATTTTTCTTTCGTGAATACCGAGGTGTTCCAGATCATCAGAACGAAACATCCTCCGCAAAGGGTGAAAGTACACCGGTCGGTCACATTAGATTTGTAGTGGGGAGGGAAGGTCGGAGAGAAGGGATGCGTAAATATAGGGCTAAGAGATTAGTGTTTAGTTGTAGTCGGTTTCCTCAATCAAGAATTTACTCTATACTTTTTATATTTTAATATTGGTTTGTATCTTACATTGCTGATACTGATTGCCGTTTTTACGCAGGAAAAATCAGGTCGATTCAGATTAATTTAATTAAAGTTAGGTTTGAATGCAGTAATACGTAAGCATTTGATTTTTAGGCCGAAGTATGATAGCCAGTGGAGACATTGATTTGAGGGAAACACAAGAGGGAGACATAGAAGGAGAAAATGTGGGTGAGAGGGAAAAGTTGGAGTAGTGGTGGCTTTAGAAGCCGGACCTGCCTAGATATCTCTTACATTTTTGAATTATGTAAATGGGTTTATACAATAGGTTGATTGTTAGGAAGTAGTCTCTAGTACAAATAATAATTGAAAATCCTAATAATATAGTCAGATACAACAGGTGAATACGGCAAATAAATTTAGAGATTTAAATGCCGAAGAAAAATTTCAAAAGCAAATACCAGAATTAAAGAAAATTGTAAAAGTTATGGATTATGGAAATGCTATAAGAAGTGTTAGATTGGAAACATGGGTAAAATACACATCAGCAAGACAGTCTTAGGTCCCACTATGTGTGTAGAAATTAGCAAAACAAACGGGCCGTGTAATATTTAATATCACGTGCGTACCTATGCACATAAATATTCATGGTCCAAATCTACATATGTGCACATCAGTGTACACCCATATGTACTTCTAACCTTACCAACGAACCACCACTTCACGTGACATCTTCCCCAAATCCATGCAGTACGTATTCTTAGCGGATTTTGAATTTGTCTTTATGCCTAGACTTGAAGATAAGTTCATTTTCTTGGTTTAGTTTGTGTAAGCATGTGTGTAGTTGATTATTTCGGTTTTGCCAGTATACACAGATCGCATCTGTCCTGAAAGTTGTTGGGGTTCTGTAATGTTAGAGGATTTCCCACTTGTTTATTGGGATGAGGTTATTATCCTTAATTTTCCAAGAATGCTTTGATAGAACAGTTTGGTTTCTCAGTTTAATATTTAAGAAACATTATCAGTGGGTGTATACATTTTTTCCATCTTATATATATATATATATATATATATATATATATATATATATATATATATATATATATATATATTTCTTATTAATATAAAGGTGATTTTTACTAGGGGTATGTGATTCAGTTGCTGTCCGTGTTGTTTGTTTTATTAAACAGTGAAATTAATAACAATCAGTCTAAGTTGAGAAGTCCTACTAAAAAAAATGTTGTGCCACCAACAAGAATTGAACTTAGATTCATTTTTTCCAAATGGGAAACTGCTTTTTGAGCCGAAGTATTCTTAGCCGAAATGTGAACACCTGCAATGTTTCTTATCTATATAAACAGTATTGTTAGAGATTTAAACGTGTTGTAGTTAGTGTGGCTAGTTGTTATTTTATTTTATTAAACAGTGAAAATAACATTAACCTGCTTAAATTTGAGAAGTTCTACTAAAGAAAAAAATATGTGCCTCCAACTGGGACCGAACGTTCATCCAATTTTTTCATCTGGACAACCACTTTTTCAGCATGCGCTGAACAGTTCGGCCACACAGCCAGCAAGGGAGAACAAAGTTAGAATTATCTATTTGAGAAAAACACGTTCATTTTTTTGGGTGTATGTGTTTGAGTTTCTAGCCCTGTTTTATTTTTTTATTTTTATTTCAGTGAGATTAATAACACCAAGCCTAAACCGGGGAATCCTACTCAAGACGAAAGGAAACCTATGTCGCCAATAAAAATAACATTTACAACATTAAAAAATAATATGGGATGAAAAATCGTTTAAAAATGAACTCTTGTTTACGTTTCGGGTATGAAACGGAAGCTAGCAAATATAGATTTATAGTAGCCCCAACGAGAAAATATGTTGGTTATGAAGTTATCAGTTATGGATGAATTGTTTATCTTACGATAACATCCGTTCCAACAATACATCGGTATAATTGATTTGGATATACATTGGCCTTTTGCAATGAATAATAAAAATGCACAGAGTGTTGATATATACAAAATAAATATTTATATAACACAATAAAATAATATAGAAGGATAAGGTGAAAGTTGAAGTTCCTAGAGTTCACGTGTAAATGTTCTGGGGCTGAAGAGAGATAGGGAAAGATTCTGGGAGAAAGTGTATATATATATATATATATATATATATATATATATATATATATATATATATATATATATATATATGTGTGTGTGTGTGTGTATGTATGTATGTGTGTGTGTGTATAAGCTTGTGTCTGTGTGTTGTATATTTAGCTAGTAATCCTTCTTTTATGCAAACTTCATTATATATGAGAGACAAGGAGCTTTTATTAAGTTTTATATTATTTCTCATATGATCTTATAATTTTTTCTTTTGATCATATAAATTATACAAACCTGTCCAAATGTTAATATATTTCATGCTTGAACTTGAGTAAATGTATAGCCGAAAGCGCTCGGAAAATTAGATATTCGTCAGTCGGAGATTCTATCACTAATCCGTTGGGGCACAGCAGGGATGAAGGTGAATTTGAGCGTCAGTTTTTATATATATATATATATATAAATCTAGGACTGTCATGTTGTAAGTAAATATAAGAATGACAATCTGATTCTATATATAAAATTTTGTAATGGCTCCTAAGAAAGGCATAATCAAAGTTGCCACACTAGTAGAACACTTAAATTCACGTGGCCTGATTAGCAAAGAATAGAGATCATTAGAATAAATGGCATTAAAATATTTATAAAAATGACATGGTAGTTATGTTAAGGTAGTGAAAAAATGACTGCAACTGAGTTGTCAGGTCAGGACATATAAAATTGCAGATACTTCCTTAGATTTTTATTTTCTTTACTAAATTAGTTACAACTGATCTATGCATCGAAGTATTTGGACTGTTTAGTATTTAGTATTTTCACACCCTGAATTATTCTTATGAGTTCACGTTTGGTGTAATTATTGTTTTCATTCCTCTTGGAAAGGTTTATCTTCATCATAATTATCATACTATTTCCAAGAAAGGCTTCTTTTATGTTATTTCAGTTATGTGTCACGCGTGATACACGCTTAGGCAATCAACTATCTTTGGATACATGACTGACGAGTCAGATTTTTCTTGTAGTAGGTTGCCATTCCTTACTAATGTAGACAAGTTGTCATCCAAGAAGATGATGGGAGAAGAAAATGATTCCTATCTTTTCCAAGGGTATTAGCATATAAGTGAAAATAATGGACTGGAATTCGAACTCGGCTCTCCGATTCCTCATTTTGCTCCATTTAAAATTTGATACATAACTATCAGACGATATATTTATACATGAAAATATGATATCATCTTTTGTCCAAAATGTATAACGATCTGCATGTCTATCATGACTTATGGGGCCAATTTACACAAGGTATTTTGCAGCCTTAGCTTAAAGCGATTCAACGTTAAATGGAGCGAAATACGATGAAAATATTGAGTGCGCCATCGTACAACTAAAGTGAGACAAAATCACTTGAAAATCTTGGCTTATAATTGAGTTCAAAAAATCAATCGAGACCACCGGGCGCGGAATACAGAATCTTCAGAGACAAGCTGAGGTTAATTTATATTGAAGTGCGCGTCTAAAGCACTCTACAAGCGTTTGGTATGAGGCACCTCTTTGAATAGCATCGTCCTACATCGAGGGCCCAATTCTCATCCAGACCAATAAATAACCGAAATCTTACGCATCTATATATAATCACTTGAAATAAATGACCATGGATTGGCAATTCATATATATATGAAACTAAAGAGCGAGATAAACCTACCTAGGTTTCACCTATACGGATCGTCAGTTCAACTGACCCTGACGATCCGTATAGGTGAAACCTAGGTAGGTTTATCTGGCTCTTTAGGTTCATATTTAGCTTTGCTATACTTCGCGCATTGAGGTCTTTACGCAGTTAGTTTTCTTTTACTCGTTTTGTACTTTTTTTTCATTGGACTGTGATCTTGAATTCTGGACGATTGTTTTCGGCTCAATTTCATGGTCCTAGTTCTTTCTTATTTCTATCCATTATTTTCCCTTGGACATTGGTTTGTTCAATTACAAGCCGAAATACCTAAGTCTTTTTCAAACTTGTATAACTATATATATATATATATATATATATATATATATATATATATATATATATATATATATATATATATATATATTAATTGACATAGAAAACAGACAGGCTTAAGGGTCTATGGTTTATAACATAATTCCCCAGGTAATAATTTTTATCTGATTCATCTGACCGCATTTCCAAGGGTGAGAAAATATTTCAAATAATTGCTCTAATTGAACATTGAGCTCTCTGGATTACATTCTCATTGGGATTAGCCCTACGATTATCAAACTTTTCAATCCTTATATATATATATATATATATATATATATATATATATATATATATATATATATGTAGCACAAATAATAAATCATTTGGCATATAATCCGAGTGGATCCTAGTAATATAAAATATTAAAACTGATCCACCAAAAGTATAAGAGTCACGAAGTTATCGTCGGTTGAAAAAAGTCTATACCCTATCGGAGGTAATTTATGATTTTATATATATAGATAGAGAGAGAGAGAGATAACGAGATAGATATTGGTTGATTGATTCATTTTCTACGTCTTATCAAAACTATATCGGTTATTTAAAGTCAGAAAATTATTTTAGATTGTAAGAATTGTTTTGTGTGGATGATAATAATGATTGTTGATACAAGTCTCATTAATTAACCCATAGCCAGGGAAGAAGTGATGGATTCATACCTTTAATAAGGATATTTACGCGTAAGGGAATATGATGAACCCAATTGAATTAGAAACTCTTTTTCCGATTAACATTTGCAGCTTTTATCCATTACACCGCCGTACATCCACATTTGCACCAGGTGTTATCACTAGCAGTGACCCGTTTAGATACTGACCAGGCTAGAAGTTGCTTAAATTTGGTGATCGTACGGGATATGGCCGTAAGACTTAAATATATAGTTAGATATGGTCAGACTGAGATAGATAGATAGATAGATAGATAGATAGATAGATAGATAGATAGATAGATAGATAGATAGATAGATAGATAGATAGATTGGAATTCCTGTGGTTTGATGACAGCTTAATGGTGAAACTGAAAATTATAATGTATTGACGATTGCAAATTCTATTATATGCCTATCTACATATTTATCTTTCTATTTGTGTCTTCATTTTTATATATTTTCTTTCAACTAATTTTATTAAACAATATCAACAATGCCTGTCTATCTACCTTCATATTTATTTTTTGTAACTACAGACTAAATTGTTTTATATCAGAATTAACTATCCAACGATCATTTATTTTATTCCTTTTAATACAAGAGAAGTAGACATTATTGTATAGGCTATCGTTGATTGAAGTAGGTATAAAAAAAGAGGCACGCCTAATTTGAGTTTGACTGTTTAAGATGGTGTTATGTTTAAACAATTTGTAAATGGGAATCATATGGCATAGGAATACCGGAATTTGCTATACCTGCAATTCTAAAACGGGCAAAACTAATAACACGCAATGCTTGCAGACGACGAAGGTGCCATTTGAAAATTCTCGGATGGAGACAGTAAAAGAATGTTGAAAAAGTTAATTCTGATGAAAAAAACAAAAAGAAAACCATCTTAGTCAGAAGATAGGAAAACTAAACAGATCGTATCGGTATTGTTTAATAAAACTTGTGTAAATAATACTTAGATAAGGTAATAATAATTAGATGAGGTATTATATATAATATTTACATTATTTGTCGCCATTTTTATTACAGCGTAGTAGGCTCCGGCCTTTTCAGGTTGTTGTAATGTTTATTTCGCTTACTGGGGTAGACTGTTCTAGTTCCACGTGCCATGTCTAATGGATGTCATTTATCAGTTTTCTCCTGTTAATTACCCTCTTCAAGCTGTCCACTGCCTTAAGCAGGTATTGAACACACAGACTTTTTGTCCTGTTACTGGATCTAAATAACGCCTTTACCCATTGTGCCATTTATCTTTGAGGACATCTGTGTATGAATATCTGGGTATTATGAAGCTAATGTCTCAAGCAATCATTTTTTTACCAGTGCTGTTATCATTCATGTTTTTACCAGAGCTCATATTTCAATTTTTGTTGTTATTATCGTTTTTCTCATGCACTTCTCATTACTGTTTCCCATATTGCATTCATTTTTATGCTTGGTCGACTCAGGAAATTTTTATGGCCTAGCAAATGTACAAAATTCCTTAAGTTTACGAATTTTCCAATGACGATCTTTGTCTATGATCTCAATCTGATCCCATAGAGGATGGTGGTTTCCCTTTTCTCCCCATATGTGGTCAGCCAATCCTGATTTTTCAACTTCCCCTTGTGTTACAGGTTTCTGATGTTCTTGAAGCATTAGCTTAAGAGGGCGGCCTCTCTCCCCTTTATATTTCTTTCCGCAGCTTCACGGAATAGCGTACACACAACCTTTAGTCATGTTCAGCTCTATTTGAAGGTTGTCCTGGTGTTATATAGACCTCAGGTCCTTTGTATTTTCTCTGATAACCCTTTCACATAAGGCAGGAAGACTGTTTTCTTAGTGTTGTTGTATCCTCTTGTACCTGCCTATCCCAGTTTTTTGGGCCAGATGATATGTACCTAGGATAGTTGTTACGTTGTAGGGTACTACTTATACTGACCAATTCTTTATCTAATGTCTCTGGGTCGCCACTTATGACTTTTGCTCGGTGTTGTAAGCAGCGGGCGATCCCTTTCTTTACGCTGTATGGATGATGTTAGTTGAAGTGAAGCGATGTAAAAAAAAAGATAATATAATTTTGGTACTTGGTCAGTCAAATGCCATATGCTCAAACATATACACGTCTAAATGAATGAAATGAATGACTATTAAAACAAATTTATTTCTACGTATGAAACAAATTTATTTCTACGTGTATGCATATATATATATATATATATATATATATATATATATATATATATATATATATATATAATTATTTATTGAAAAATATATATATTTATGTTATAAATTTTTAAAAATAAATAATTATACCTGCTCTACTCTATATTGAGCACTCTTTTAAGACTAGTAATTGTTGGTTATTGGAATTCATTCCGTATACACCAATTATATACTTGGGTGTATATATATATATATATATATATATATATATATATATATATATATATATATATATATATATGTGTGTGTGTGTGTGTGTGTGTGTGCGAGCGAACACGGACACGCACGCAAGCAGACACACACACATGTGTGTATATGTGTGTGCGTCTCTCTGTGATTAACTGCCCGTCCCCATAATCCAATTTATTATTCGGGGTTAATGGCCGTTTTATATAAGTAGCGGATGTTATTCAGATTCAACATATTATATCCTAAATGTCCAATTAAAATCCATCAAGATTGAATACAAATTCCCAGAAGATCAACCATAGAGGTGCATCCTGTGGCTCAGATACACTCAGCCTCTTTTAATTCTTTTTTCTTCATATTATTATTATCATTATCATTATTATTATTATTATTATTATTATTATTGAACGGATTGACAACAACTTGTGCACTATTCTTTTTCTAAATTGTTATTCTTTCCATCCGAATTGCTAGAATGTAATTTGCGTTTGAATAATGGCGTTTTTATTTGTCACTGCCAAGTTCCTGACGTCACATATGTTTCTCGATATTTTTACTCTTTAAACAGTTTTTTATTTCTACTTTTGTAGTATCATACTTAGTTTCATCTTAATAAAATTAATTCACAGAATAATGTCCTTGGCTATAATTAACACGGAGTCATTTTATGACCTCAAATAACATTTTTCGACATTGTATAAGTAAAAAGGATGTGTCGATTGAAACAAACATACAGTTCCATTAGTTCGGTTTTGGTTTTCGCTTTTCACTTGTCAGTTTTCGTTCAGTTATGTATCATAGTTAACCTTCCATACTTCTAACATGTGTAGTCCTTGTGCTCTTTGAGAGGAAGTTGAAGCTCTTTTTTCTTCCAATGGGCGTTTTCAAACTAGTACAGCGCTATTCACATTGACTTCGAATATTTTACTCTTTGATCCAAAATGTCCACTAATTGTACGATGTAAGTACTCAAATATCGCACAATATATATTGCCTAAATATTTATACTTTGATTTAATTACAGAGGAAAAGTTCCAATAACGTTCTTCATTTTTTCTGTTATGTTGGCTTACATATTTCTTCAGTTCTCTCTTCATTAAAAAAAAAACAAACTTACAACAGACCCGGATAAAAGATTGGCCTAGGAAGTAAAGCCTCCACTTTTTAATGTATTGACATACGACGTCTAAAATGTATCATTAATTTCTCTTGATATTTATGATACTTAATGTACGATAGCAAAGAGGACATCAGCGATGTAAACACAGTTATGCTTTTGGTGATCAGTCGAAATAGCGATGGGTTAGACTTATTTACGAACGCATTCATTGCTGTCGAAATTTTTGTGATTATTTTAACAAAACTTATTTTAAAACTTATTTATCCAAATTTTACTCCCTGCAGATGTTTTTGTAAATACTCAAAGAAATAGGATGTATTACCGCCAGGTGATTCCACGTATTTGTATATCCGAAAACATGTTGAACTAGGTTTGACATTCACAAAGAAAACGAAAGATCCCAGGAACAATGGTAGTTCCTATTTATATTTTTTCGGGTATTTATAGGCTGTTTCTCGATCACATACTACAAGGCCAAAAAAACCACACAAGATAACGTGTTACTGAATGAGCTTGTTTTACGGGCGTAAGACTTTTAGATTATGAGAAATCTGCAGGATAGATAACGGTTGATCCTAGATTTGAAGAGATTAATTTTGTAGTTATAGCGGAAGCATTTTCTCAGAATCCGTTTCACAAAGCCGCGGCTCTTGGGAAAAACCTGTCCGTATGGAGCTTCCTTCTTACCTATAGAATACGAAGGGAAACGAGGATGATTCAACACTGTAGTTGTGGCATGGTGGGTTGAAACTGTAAAGGTCTTCATTGGTGGAACTAAGGAATATGTGTCATGCAAATGGCAATAGCGTTGCGATAGGCTTGCGACATTGTGTCGATGGATAAGTGCTTTTAGACGGGAAAATAATTCAACTATTCCAAGGTCGCGTAAAGTCTGTAGAACTCTATCAATGCTAGAGAGAGAATTAGCCCCTCCATCACAGATATGGCAACCATTTTCCATTTTTTGTTTCGTCTGACTCTTATCAGTCATTCTGTTTTTATCTAGGGGATAAAATAACAGCCAAATGAAACAGTTAAATTTATATTATTTTCATAGAGTATTACATTTTATACAAATTTTAATACAAATTAATAAAAGACTAATACGATATAATGAGGCTTGAATACTCAATAAAAGCATACAAAAATGCAAACATATTTCTTAACCGTGGTGAAATTTATAAAACATGCTATGAAATGCCCGGAGATAGAAATAATTGCAAAATCACAATCCATAAAATAATAAACTTTCTAAGGAAATAACCAATAATTATTATATTTGTGATAGAAATACTTATCAACCTTGGACCATATTCTTTTTTAAAATCTTCATCGATTTTTTTCTTTTTTTTTTCTACATTTCTCTTTCTTTCATCTGTTCTTTTTTGATAGATGAATCTTTTCGCTTTTTTAATTCTTCTTTTCATTTTAACTGAAAATCCACCATTTATTACGTTTCTATTCGTCCACTCACCTTTATATTCACTATCATATATGATAATTTGCACATCAGAGATGTTTGGTCTGCTTTAATACTATTATTACCTCCAAATTATCTGCTTTACTTGAAGTAACAGGTTTATTATCGGTAAATATTTCGATTCAACACATTTGATAATATTTTTCTGTTATTCTTACACATGATATTCATCATTATTTAAAGATGGATGCGAGCAAGTTTAAAATTGCATTTTATTTTAAGGATATATCTTTTCAATAATATTAGTAGTAGTCTATAGTTTAAAGACAAAGATGAAAATAAAAACAATATTAAGAACATTTTACAATTTTGGGGATTTCTTCATTTTTGTGAAGGTAGTGTTAAAACGATTATCTTTTCACTGAAAATGGCATTGCCGTCTGATCAGCACTGCTATATGTGAAGTATTCCATGACGACAATCATCACATATTATTATTATTATTATTATTATTATTATTATTATTATTATTATTATTATAGCGCTTTTACCGAGTTGATGTAGTTGTATTTGGGTGGGCGGGGGCTCTTTATCAAATAATGACACATGCAATAAACAATAGAAAGAAAAAAATATGGAAAATAAGTTCAATAAAAGAATCGAACTATTAGAAGAAACGAAAATATGAAGAAGAAAGTTGTTTTCTAATGGCTTAAAAGACCGTTCCTGATATCATATAGGAATTATCCTATATTTGTAATGAGATCAAAATGAAGAAACAGGAGAAGAAAAAGAATGCCATGGACGAAAGAGAAGAGGAAAACAATGAGAGAAAAGGAGAATTTAGAAGGGTTAAAGAATCAACCGAATTGAAAAAAAAACAAACAAGGAAAACGCGTAGTCAAAGTAAAATGAATGATAAAATTTGAAGAAGAAGAAGAAGAAGAAGAAGAAGAAGAAGAAGAAGAGACTTAATAAAAGGGAAAAAACAGAGAGGAAGAAAAGTGTACAAGATGAAAATTTTGGGCAAGGTTGAAGTAAAAGGCAAAAGAGAGAAGTGGTTAAAGATAATAAAAAAGAAGAAGGAAAGTCAAATGATGAGGAATAAGGAGAGAAAAAAGAACAATGTCTGGAAAGAAAGTAAGAAAGGGAAAGAGAAGGAAAAAGAAGAAAAGAAAAAGAGAATAAAGCTGGGTGGAGAGTGGGAAGAAAGTAGAATTACCTGGTAATGGGCATTACCCATATTGCGGCATGTTCAGTTAGAGAAATTGACATTGACAAGTGCCGTCCTAAGGCAGAAGAGAAAAGCAATTCGACAAATGGCAAATAAAATCAATTATTCAATCAGGCAAGC
>OZ010584.1:121472628-121497628 GCA_963932145.1 Acanthosepion lycidas | reverse complement strand
AAAGACAAACAAAATCATTCGAATCGAAAATCTAGAACCAAGGGAAGAAACTCTTTGTTCTAGAAGCTTTAATTCTTTTGATATTTTTTCTTTCTTTTTCTAACGTTTGTTTGCATTCTTCGCTTTGATAATATTTACAAAACTTTTATTCTGCTGTAAAAGTTTCAGACAAAAATATAAAAACGCAAAAGAAGACATATTTGAAACAACTCAAAACAACTACAGTCCCATTTATGCATTTAGGCAGAATTAACCCTTTGATGCCAAAAATGAACATTGGCTTTCAAAGCATTTTGTGGTTCTATCGATTTCTCTCTTTGCTGTAACAAGAAAAGCAAAACAATTTAAGGCAGACGTTAAATATTTTATTCAGAAAATTTTTATTCCAAGATATGTTTCTGATAAATAGAATGGTAAATAAATAGAAAAGAGTTATGTCAGATATCTATAAAATGGGAAGAACAGAAAAATATATTCATAAAAACAAAAGTCCTATAATTGCAAACATTGCGGGTAATTAAATCATTTTGAATATTGTTAAATAAATAGCAAATATATAATCGCCTGTGCAGCGAATAGATGACATTAGATCACGATCGGTACTATGAAAAATTTAGAAGGTTTCTTTTATATTTTTCTTTCTTGTGTGCACTTTTTGATTTTTATTTTGATCCCAAAACCGACTAATGTTAAAGATACGAATTAGCCAGTTGCCAAAAATCGAAAGGCCGAAATATTTAGGAAGATTAACTTCTGTTGGCAAACAATCACAATCATATGATATCCAGTGAGGATGATTATCTTTACACCGGCGAATGGTATGCGTTATTATCTTGTTTGACATCACTACAAGAGCGAACATGACCTTTCATAGAAGCACAGGTTGGAAGTGGAGTTTGTATTGAACACAATAAACGTTACTTCTTCACTACAAGCTTCCATATAATCTCCTTAGAGAAACTGTTTATAAACGAAATAAACGCGTTGAACTAAATTGGAAATAGTATTGTACATTATGACAAATATATAGACAGTAACAACTGCGTACACGCACGGTCAATTGTATTTGGACTCACATACATACGCACCTCTGTACACCACTAAATATGTAAGTAAATAAACAAAATATTTCTTTTAACAAACAAATATTTTACCAAGAATATGCACTTCTGCTTAATATTAATGTCACAGATCAGACATTATACAATTTACTGTATTTATCTGTCATTTATACACGTTTGTTTGGAAAACAACGAATGATACTTTTTTCTATGGCATTCATGTAACCGCCATCATTTGGCTGTACATCTTACGGGATTGAAGCCTTTGGACTACTATTAGTGAATTTAATCGCGATGAAGTCCACCTATTAGAAGCCGACTTGTGTAACCTTGGCAAGCATCGAAGAAACAGCTTGGAATACTGTCACTTTATAGGTCGAATAGACGTCATGGTATGGTTGGAAAGAAGCCATTTACAAAGAGAATATTTACAATACCACTGCCGGCTTAAAACAGAAATAAAGAAAATAAAAAACAAAACAAAACAAAACCAAAACAAAAAAAAAAACAAACAAAAAAACAATTACACTAGGCAGAAAGTGTAAAATCGTGTTTTATCGTATATATATATATATATATATATCAGGAATTCCACATCGGAATCTATATGGTTCTAATACGTTAGGTTTTTACGTTATATACGGGATTAGGGAGAAAACTAAATGCAAAACATATTTCTGATAAAGGATGTTACATTAGACAATACCGTTGATTCGTGGATTCTTAATCTATGCAAAGAAACCTCCTGGTACGTCAAATCTATTGAGATATGTGCATGACATATCTATATTCAAGTAAATATATTAATAGTGGTTTGCCCTTGAACTGACGGCATGTGTTTCATTCAGGTTAAAAGTACGCAACTTAATCATGTATAATAGAGCTGAAAACTATATTTCATTAATAAAAGATATACAAAACAGCGTACGAAAACATGCTACGGTAGATATCTCTTAAATTTCAATTCTTGCATTCTCTTTCCTGTATTTCGAAACAGATCTGTTTGCCGGAAATGATGATCGTGGTGAGATGTCTGACCAGGGTATATCTGAGATGTAAACGCGGTATCAAGGCCGGTTCAACCCAAATATGATCATTTACAAAATAAAAGTAGGTACCTTCGAAAAAGAGAATACCATGATATGAAAAAGCTCCAAACTTGATAAAAAGAAAGTTTTATCGTCAGATTTTTTTTATATTATTATTAAGAGGAATTTGATTTTTTTATTACATGCTTTAATCCTTTGTAGCAATTTCGAAATTTTCGTTAAATTTCTTGCTTTTAGCGTCAATGTTTGGCGTTAAAAAAATGAAATAATTGTCGATTTTCAATGAAATTTTAAGTATTTTTTCACAAGTAAAGGAAAATTATTTTGAATTATACTTTAAAAAAATCTCGGTAAAAACATTTTTCTTTTACATTTGTTACCCCGATTTAATTAATTTTATGAAATTCCGTGGAATTAAAATTTCACTCTCTTCATATTTCTATTACTTATAAACAGAATTCCTTGGAGGACTCATGCATCATATTTTTATCTTTAGTCAAACAGAAACACCATTTACCAAAAATCTGCTCTGAATCGTAAAATTAAAAAAAATGCATTATAACTATGAAATTATTTACCGAGAGAAGCTTTTATTTGCTTTTATAAATAAGATATATTAAGAACAATATTGTCTTAAGAAATATCTTTGAAAATTCTGTATATAATTAACGAAAAAACTCTCACCTGTAGAACTCCCTCTCCTTATCCTATTTCCATGATAGCTATAATCTCCAAATATTCAAATGTCATGTCAATCGGTCTCCAGATGCCCTGATCTCTCCCCCATCTTTCTCGTCATTCTTTCCTCTATCACTCTTATTTTGTCTCTCTCCAGTTCTTTGAAAGCCCTTGCGTGCTAGTGGCTTACCGCTTTGCTTGAGGTGAAACGGTTTTTTTTTAAAAAATATGATAATATTGGGTTCGTACAAAAATAATATCGTTTTTTGACGTTAAAAAATACGTCAAAAAACGATATTATTTTCGCACCAACCTAATAATTTCACCATCCATTATTTATATATAGTTCTTTGCAAAGTTGATAATATGAACCAGGAGGTCCCTAGTGATAGAGGAATAAAGTGAATTATATCAAACATAAAGATGATACCTTACGTCTACACCAATCGCTAACACAACCATACTCTCATTAACATGGCGTCTACGAGAGGAGGACTGACAATCAATACAAATTTAATGTCCGAAAGAGACACACATAGAGACTGATGATAGCCGCATACAGAACGACTTGAGTTAGACTATATCTCTGTTGAAACTTTTTTTACTGAAAAAAATACCTATGCTCTGTTAAAAAAAAAAATCGAGCTATCTGGGATCACTTTTAATAATTAATATTACTAGGATCTCCTCCGAATATATACCTATGAATCGATTACCTGTAATATATATATATATATATATATATATATATATATATATATATATATATATATATATTCATGTATAGTTATTCAATTAGCGATTGTTAAAATTGTTTAAGTATGTAATGTATAAAATATAATTAATGTATTTCATAAGTAATGTAATTAATGTGTCATATGCAAAATTGCAAGAATACATTTTACAAGTTTATTCAAAATCTACAAAGAAAATGAATTTGTGAAAATCGAAACATATCCTCATTTTGTAAGGCTCAGTATGATTTCAGAAAATTTATATAAATTTATTTTCCAAATTAAACGTTCGCTTTTGTCATCATGATGAAAAACTAATGATCAATGTGAAAAGCCAGAAAACGTCGTTAATCGCGGCTTATTAACCCATAAAGAGCTGGAAAATAATTTCGAATCATTCAACTCGAGTATATATAATTGTGAAGATGGAGAATAGATTAAAATAAAAAGATCAGTTTCATGCGCAACAGATATCCAGACGTGTATGTGTGTCTTAATAATTTGCACACAGCATTAAATTAACAAAGATTTCACGAGAGATTGCATAAAATAAAGCCACGGGTGAAGGAAAAGCTGAAAAAGGTTCCTTTTGTGTTTGCTAAAGATTTAAACTAGACATATTTTGTCAAGTGTGGAGGAAAAAGATCGCAAAGATATAATTTAAAATACCATTCAAAGAATGATTTGAATATCATTTTATATGATTACATTAAGAGCAACAGTAATCGGGGAATTCTATAGAATATGAAAGGGATATGGATTCGCTTAAATATTAATATATTCTTTTTTTTAAAAAAACCAAAAAACAAGAATCTTATTCATTACTGTTATTAATTTCAGACGTCGTCTACATATCTTCTTCCAAGTATACTGCAAACCTGATCATACGTCAAAAACCTCTAAAACAGTTTTAAGAAGAATACGCTTTAATAATATGCTGCATTTCTCAATCAGCTGACATTAATCAAATCAGCATAAATTGATGATCGTTTTAAAAGGTAAAACAAAATATTTGACAAGAATCTACGTACGGTGAATTTTTAAGAATCCAAGTGATTGCAAAAACTATCAAAAATAAATATTAGAACTGAGAAAATTGTCGTAAATTGTTTTCTTAAATTGAAGTGAATATATAAATATCATAATGAATGTTTCATTAGAAAAATAAAAAAAAAATATCTGGGTTGTGGCTTAATGGATAACGGCTTGAACTGAAAAATAGGGAAGCCGAGTGTCGATATCTAGTCGAGTTCGCTGCATTTACTTCAGCGAAAATAAGCTTGGGTATTGATTCATCTCATCTTTCCGTAGGTTGAGTAGCTGGATAGACTGGATGGTAATCAGTCTACCACAGAAAGAAACGGTAACCTACTGTGGTAAAATCTTCCACCGCGTCAGTCATGAATCGACATATGATCACCCAAGTGTATAGCACTTAACTAACTTAATCTGGAATCAAATATTCACTTGTAGATACGCCTTCAAAACAATTCCCTACAAGGTACACACACGTACACACATGTAACTGTTGTAGAGTCAGACAGTTGAACGCAATTATTGAATAATGTGATTATTTCTCACTATATTTTAGTGTTGTTAACTATGTATTCAATATTTATTACTTAATAATTTGTTGTTGATTAGAATTATTACATTTACTTGTGTTAATGCGTGCATTCCTAGTTTGTTAACACCCGCATTAGTGTAAACTGTAGCGTATAGGTTATAAATCCCTGGGAAATATTTAGGCTACGATTAATGTTATTAGCAATGGTGATGTTTTAGGTGGAGTACAGAAATATGGCCCCTGTCCATTACACCTGGAAAACATCTGCAGAATCTAAGAGGCTAAAGCGTTGACATAGAATTCTTGAGTTTAGAAATATTATAGAAAAGAGACCTGACTGAGCTTAACATTCCATCTAACACACACACACACACACACACACACATATATATATATATATATATATATATATATATATATATATATATATATATATATATATATATGTATATTCTGTTTCGTCACTCGGTTAGAATATTTTAGCAGCCTGTGTTTATATGCTATGTGATTGCTTGAGCAGCTACATTTTCAACGAGAATATGACAGCTAATAAAAAATCACAAGAGAAAAAAAAATCACCACAATACGCAAAAATCAACCCCACCTCTGTCACTGCAGACCAAAAAACGAATGCACCTTAAATGGCAATTGCTTGCACAACATTGCAATGTACGAAACCACTGTAAAAGCAGCAGATAAACGAAGAAAAATCAAACACAGGAGTAAGTGAAAGACACTGGAAACAGAGAAATTACGCACCGAAAACATCCTTTACTATAAGCAAGTGCACAAACTCCACAATAGTTTCTAAACACATATGGGGAATTAAAAAGAAAAAACATATTGCACCAAAATATCCTGGTAATTAAAGAATACCATCAGACTACAACATTAAATAAAAAACTGAAAACATTTTCTGGAGGAAAGAAAAGTATTAATCATCGTCTCAGAACTCATTCCTAAATAAATGATCAGAATTCATTTCAAAATCCAGACACGAATAAAAAAATGAAAATGTCACATAAAAATCTAAAAATTAATAAAGCACTTTGTAAAATTCCACAATGTTAAATTTAAATATGTGCACAATATGCAACGCAAATAACGAAAAATATATTAGAGAAAGCTAATATTTTAAACTAAGCCTATAATATCAGTAACAAATAAAGAAAATTACACAAACATACAGGTTGGGATATTTCCGTTCGACAGGTTTAACTCTGTTTCCAAAATTTGGGTAACTTTCTTGATGATTTCTATAGTAACATAATCTTTCACGTCTGAATATTTTATATCGTTTTTTTTCCCGGGGGAATCACTGATTCTTTTATTTTCCGGTACTACCATCAGTCTATCATCTCTATATAATCAGTGGTCATCGATGTGGACTATCTTATATATTTTATTTAATATGAAAATTCCAATTAGCTCAGCCACCTCTACTCCGTCGAACGATCCTTGGGGGACATCAAAATTACCCGTATCAGATTTCTTAACCGGGCCCCATCTCCATAAAATACAATAGACTTACGCCAATGAAAGATTAATCCAATGTGACCAGAGTTTAAACATACAAAGCTTTTTGCAAACATCAATGCATTTAATAAAATATTTTCATTGAAAGACGGATAGAAATCATTAATATCATATTTTATAAACACTTTGCACCCTGACAAATTGAATTTAAAAAACTCGAAAATAATTATGGTCTGAAGTTGGTCTTCATGTTGCCTCTTTTACTCCTTCATATCCTCAGCTAACTTCGATTGAATAAATGTTGACTACTTCTGTTATATCAGTAATTGCATTAATTCAAAATGTTTTTTCATGAACGTACTTTAAACTAATTGAAGAACATAAACTCTATTACATATAAGCATGATGCTGTTTTTGCTCCATTCAAATTTAACGCTTTTTTCTGATCGACCAGCCGGGTATGGCTGCTATATATCTATAAAACAAAAGATTTATATTTCTCTGTGTGTATATATGCTATTTATTCTCGTGAACTTTTTGAGAACGATTTCGATGAAATTGTACAAACTTGTTGACAATTTAAAGAGCCATGTCAAGATCAACGTTTTAATATCGAGACCCCAAGGTTTGGCAGAAGAAATGATAAAACTGAAGTTGGGCACGACTTTTTGCAAAACCACAGACAAACTTACACGCGAACAAAATTTTTATTGGATGAGTTGATGTTCTTTGCACTTAATGCAAAACATCAGCTCATGTTACGAGGTTCAGGCAAAGTGCTTTTTCCTGCGACATTGAATTTGCACAAGTTTTTTTGGTACTTGAAATAAAACCTTGAAACGCTTCTTCATTTTCATCCGATTTTATTCAAACATGTCGCAAAAATAATTTCCATCATGCAAGCAATAAGATGGTGTGGATTTAGGCCTGCCCACTTTCCCAACAAAACCGGGAAAAACTGTTAAAAAAAAACGTTTTTTTTCGGCCATAACACCCTGGTTCTTCCTTCGATGCTTTCCATATTTGCCATGTAAATTGCATATGACACACAGATTTTCTTGCGTGAATATTTGGTTTATATTATTTTATTTCAGTTGACGAAATCTGCGACAAACTTGGTTCCAAATTGGCTTTTGCCATTTAACCATTTGATACTTCATTTGATTCTATATTAAGTTGGCCTTCAAACAACCATTGATGTAAAAATTGTTTAAGAATTATTATTGAAGCGTTAAAAGGGATAAAATATTTCCAAAGAACCTCGTATTAACCCCAGAATTACAGTAAACATGAGAGGAATGAGGGAGCGTTCATTCGTTCATTCGTTTGCATTTGCAGTTGAAACAAGGTCTGACACTACATTCATGTTTTTGTTTGATTATTAAATTTGTGAACAATGCGATACTATTTGCAAGTTACTACGGCCATAAGAAAGTTACTGAATATCTAAAACATCGAAAGGATATAACACAGCTCAACAACCATACACGAATAATTTATCGATAGAATTCCTTTATTAAGAATAAGCAAAAACTTGCGAAGGACATACCGGGAAAAAAATAATTTGAAGGGTAGTAGTTTAGTATACCAAAGAATGATACATGCAAGCGCGGACGCAGGCAGACATTTCTTGTCAGGAGGGTGCGGTTATAAATTTACAGTCATGTACACCCGGGCAACGGCGGGTACATCGGTTAGTGAATAAATAAAAACGTAGCATCAAATCAAATATGAGTATCCATTTAAAAAAATAAAGTTTAAAGAAATAAATTAAAAATATGTCAGATCTAATCCATTTCCTGAATAAATAAATATATATATATATATATATATATATATATATATATATATATATATATATATATATATATGGAAAAAGACACGATATTCATATATGTAATGTAATTAGTAAAAACTACTTAGCGATATTGTTCAACATATACACATATAAATATATATATATATATATATATATATATAATATATATATAATGTAATTCGTAAAAGATTAATGATATTCACATTGAAACTCTTCATACTGAAATGAAATATATTTCTGACCACAGGCATTATTTTCTCATTATAAAAGTTAAATTACTGTAATATAACGACATGTAAATGATTCTTCAGTGTTTTGTCTTCAAAAGAATTTTTGTGGTATAAACTAATTTTAATTTTGATGAATATTTTAAATATGTATTAAATTAATCCTTATTAATTGAATTTAAAAAAATTAAACGCACGCCTACATTCTTCAGGCATTAATGCAAATATTCCAGGTAGAAAGTAATGTGAATATTCCATTTACAAATTGGATGGAACAAAGTTTTTTTTTTCTTAATTTCTTATATATCCTTATATGCTTGCCTACGTTTTTACTGTTAGCGATTATCTCTGAGTAACATTATTTTACGTGTTTGGAATCCAACATCTTGTTCACAGCTTGCCAAACATTTGCATGGCATTTGGTGATGATAAGGTTAAAAGTATTTTTTTTTTTATGTGTTCTCTCCCTATTGGTGTTATTGTGTTCCCTTTATGTGTTGTATCATTCAAAATAATTTGGAGACGTTAATTTCCTATATTGGTGTGTGCGCATGACGGTATATCTTTGTGTGTGTGTGGGTGTGTGTAGAAAGAGAGAGAGAGAGAGATATGATGAAATAAAAGAAAGAAAGAAAATTATTATTTAAATAATTATGCAATGATGTCGTTACGTATTCGTGAAATAAGCGTAATGCCACCCGCTGAGCAAAACCACTAAGAGGGAAGTCCTTATCTTGTCTTTGAAACTCAGAAAACCTTGTGAAATTGATCCAAGAGGCTCCCATTCATAGCAATTAGAGGATAATCTTAGTTGTGGTAAGCCTGTACACCAAAGTTCCTCCAGATGATGACTTAACTGTGGTTAGATGACGATTGGAATACGACCATTCTGTGAGAGACCGGACTAACTAACATTCCAATAAACAATCTGTTGGCAATGTTCATGTTCTCTATACAGACAAGATTCTTTTGACTAGAAACTGGTATAAAACAATAGGAAGAAGGATTGGGTATAAGTTCAACGTTGTCAACAGTAATTGCGGATAAATACATGGAATATTTCGAGAAAATACTTTGAGGAACGTCTTCACTACATCCAATACCTTTCTACTCTGGCCGCTCCAGGAGGCTGTACAAATTATGCTGGACCAATTGAACTTATTAAGACTTTCGATAATGGAAGGAGGAGGAAATTTTAATCAGCTAGCTATCATGCATGTACTAATAATTCGCGAGTTCAAAGCATCTGTATATCACAAGCCGACCATCACCAGAAAATACCTTAACTTCAATTCCCACCATCAAAACAATGTGAAGAAAGGGATATAAAACAGTGCAAAATCGAACGTGGCAACCCAGACACATAGAGACAAGATTAGTATCAAGCTTACCGTACAGTGTAACAACTACCCTGCAAACAGAACATCAACTTCTGCGTGTGGAATAATCGAATCATCAAGGGGAAATATCAGAGAATTTCCACGTTCTTTCTATCCTACATCAAGGGATTATGGGAAAAGGTTTCGAAGATCTGCGGTCCATGGTTGAAATGAATTGAGGTGAAACAAGCTAGTAAGGCTAGGGGAACACTGGAAAGCCGATTACGAAGGTCCATGTAATCACTCATGGCTGATCATGTATAGAAAGAAGATCGTAGTCATCTGTCCCTGCGGAATGAAGTGAAAATACTGAACACGCTAAAACACTGGAAAATGAGACGTCTGAAAGAATAAGAGCACATCAGCAACAGAAGCAGAAGTTAAAAATGATAGGTAACATCTGCAGCAATAATCATCTGGTAGGTTAGGTTTAAGGCTGCCATTTCACCTCAGAGTATTGACCTAATAGATTAAAGTGCTTGGCTGTGAATTTGGTGGCATAATATTTAAGAGTTCAAACTTTGGGCCGGGCAGTACGGATTTATACTCAGTGGAAACGCGTGAGAATGACTAAGCTGTACTAAAAATAAAACTAGACATTATATTCCTAGCCATCTAGAGTGGAGCGAGAACAGTTTAAATCCCGTAGATTAAATAAAGAGCTCAGTTCAAAATTTCATGAATTTTTCACAAATCGATATATACCTGAAATAAGCAGGTCGTCACAACGGCCCAAACTTTGATTTCAGTAAGAAAAATAGAAGAAGAAAAGAAAAAAAAAAACGAAAGAAAGAAAATTATAATGACTTTTTCAGTTAAATGGAAAAGTTTGTCAATTTCAAATATTTTCATTCGTACCCCTAACTGCTTAAAATAACAAACAGATTTCATATTTATGATTGTTTTTGTAATATTTTTTAAAAGCTGTTAAGCGGAAATATTTAACAATTCGATAGGGGAATTTCGAAGGATATATTATTGTCATAGAACTCGCCATGAACTTAGTTAATCATTAACTTAAGAATTAAGATTCTTCAGAAAATCCACTGTGAAATCTTTCGGTGTATTCCTAATAATAATAATAATAATAATAATAATAATAATAATAATGTTAATAATAATAATCAGGACAAATCTCCAAATGATACACTGAGCTTGACGTTTGTGACTTCGGATCCTAATTGATTTAAAGTATGAATGTTTCGTTTTGCTGAATTATGGTAGATTCAAGTTAATATAAGATTAGAAATATTTGATTGTCATTTGCCTCATCTTAATTAGCTGCGCATATTCCGGATGGTCCGACACATTATGCATTGCTGTTCATGATGGCAGATATTAGAGGAACATCATGTTTGGATGTCGAGAGGGCTGATAAATATCATGTTTGAAAGGTGCGGCAAAAAAGCGACTTGGGAGTCACATGTAGATATATGTGAGCCGTGCCCAATAGCTGTGGATCTGCAATATTCTCAGCTTCTGGAACCGTAGAGAGAACCACTTTATGCTCTTCATAAGAGAGGAAACAAAGTTTATTTCCTCTTGTACTTTTTACGTTTGTGACTTTTATTCATGAAATATGGAATATCATCTTTCAATGTTTCATGGCGCCGTCAATTTTTCAATGGGTCGATTGCCTTACTTCTAGAGAATTTCTGTTTTGAATTGGTTTCGACATTGCAATGCTTTGTCATATACGTGGTATATACATATGTTTCGTTTTGAAAACGTATTCGCAATGCTATCTCCAATGGCTAAGATGGTTAGTGGGAATATCCAGTAATTCAATTGTATTATGCAGATGAGTAAGTTTTGGGTGCAGATACGGAAAAGCAACTATAACTGCTCCTACAGAGGATAGCGAAAGAAAGCGAGGAGAAAGGAGAAAACGTAAAGTACAAATTAACGAAATGCATGGTTATCAGCGACATAATGAACCCAGAGAGCAAATTATAAAACGGAGGTACTCAAATCAAAAAATTAAATATTTGGGAAGTGTTCAGACAGAGGAATAGAAAGTACGACACTGAGATCCTAAGACATATTTGGATGGTCAAAGATGCATTCCAAAATCTAAGCAAAGTATTAAGAGACAGAAAATTTTCATTAGAAACAAAGAAAAGAATACTGAACTGTTACATGATACCTGTCCTTCTATATATGCAGATAATTCTGGATAATCTCAAAGACGAAGAAAAGATTTGAAGCAACAGAAATATGCTCCTACAGGAACAAGCTGAGGAGACCATGGACCAAACATATGAGTAACAAGGAGGTTTTGGAGAAAATGGAAACAAGGAAACTTATACTTAATATAAGCACGAGTCACTTGAAATTTCTGGGCAACGTAATGAGGAAGAAAGAAAATCTGATATTCACAGGACAGGTTACAGAGGAAAAGGTGCAGAAGAAAGCAGCGTATAACATATTTGATGAACTTGAGTAAATGGATGGTAGAATAGGGTTCGGGAGAAATAACGAAAACAAAAGTTATTACGATCTACAAGAAACAGGAAGATGTGGAGGGTAATGTTCGCTTACGCCCTGAAAAACAATACATAAAAGAAGAAGAACGTTAATATGAAGCGGAACAAAAAATAAATGTTAAAGTATAAAGGACATTCTAAAAAACATGGCAGGTGTTGCATAATTGAGGAACCAATAAAACTGGGTCCTGAAACGGAAAATAATATGAATAGGAGTGAATATTGAAAAGTTCTCAGGCCGAAGTGTCTTCCTAAAATCCTTATTTTGATTGTTGGTCTTTGACAGAGTGATCTTGGAGAAGTTTCTCGGTTTTAGAATTTATTATCTGAGATTTATATTAAAAGAAAATTTGAAGTGAGAGTGAGAGAGAGAATGAAAGCAAAGAGCGTCGAATTAAGCATAGTCGACAGAGTGACCCAGAAAAGACTTTTTCTTCTAGGATTTGAGAAGTTAAAATCAGGGTGGGGTAAGAGAGTGATCATATTCAAAATAGATACAATGAAATTATCTCGTTAATTTAAGCAATGAAACAATCATCATTGCATTATAAGCGTCACAATTACAAATAAAATATTCCGAACTGATCTTAAGAAATTTTACAGGGAAATTAGAAAAACACCTATACATGTCGAACGGCCACCCATCGATTGATAATGTACAGACATTTTGGGAAATATTTGGAGCAGCCCAAAGGAATATAACCCAAATGTAGAATGGACCTGGCGTGAAGAAGAACGAATGCTGGATACACCTCTGCAAGAATGGGAAAATATATCCACAGATGATGTTAGGCAAACTCTAACGAAATCCCCAAAATGAAAATCCCCAGGAAATGGCAAGTTGCCCAATTTCTGGCTGTATCATCTCTCATCTACCCATGAAATTCTTGCAGAAACATTATCAACGCTTGTAAATAATCCCAATAAAATCCCGGAATGGATTACTGAAGGTGTTACATACCTCATACCAGAAACAATTGAAACAGACGACCCGAAAAATTATAGACCGATAACATGTCTCTCCACAACGTATAAGTTGATAACGACTGTACTGACGAACCGTACTTATTCCTTTTTCGAAACAAACAGCATTCTTCCGCTGGAACAGAAGGGATGTAGAAGAGGTTCATATGGCTGCAAAGATCAACTGCTGATAAATAAAATGATCCTGGAAAATTGTAGGAGACAACGTAGAATCTTAGTGCAGGGTGGATTGATTATCGTAAAGCCTTTGATAGTGTTCCACATTCTAGGATCCTTAAGACTTTGGAAATGTATAAAGTCTCCCCTGTGGTATTAAATTTCCTTAAGCACAGCATGAGAATGTGGAACACCAAACTATACCTTAGTCACACCAGGGGCACTGCCATATCCAACCGTCTGAATATCCGACGTGGAATCTTTCAAGGAGACTCTATGTCACCCCTTCTGTTTTGTTTATCCTTAATCCTTGTTACACATGAACTGAACAACATTAGCTATGGTTACAAAATAAATAAGAAAATATTCAATCACCTACTCTACATGGATGATCACAAACTCTTTGCTAAATACGACAATGAGTTGAAAGGCATCCTCAATAGTGACGATATAGGTATGGACTTCGGATTAGATAAATGTGCAAAAGCAACATTCAAGAAAGGTAGAATTACAGAAACAATGGATTTAGATTTTATCACAAAAATTAGGGAACTGGAGCCTGATGAAGCTTATAAGTAACTAGGAATTAGTGAAGCAGATGGCATACAACACCCCCAAATGAAGGAACAAATAAGAAAAGAGTACTACAGGCGTGTACGTCTGATACTAAATACTGAGCTAAACTCAAAAATCAGAATATCAGCCATAAATACATTGGCTGTCCCTGTGGTGCAATACAGCTTTAATGTCCTTAACTGGACCATAGCTGAAATTAAGCGAATGGACACCAAAACGAGAAAGTTTCTCACTTGCTATCGCATGTATCATCCCAAAGCAGATGTTGATCGTCTGTATGTACCCAGTCCGAAGCTACAACAATTGGCCTCCAAAGATACTTGGAAACTACAGAAGACTGGATGATGGTATGCGTCAAGGAACATGAAGTAGTAAGCGTCTTTACTTCGTAATAAAAGAAGCCAACAAATTCAAAATGAAGTTTCAAATGGGCGTAGCACAATACACCGGCTGAAACTGCAAAATACTTAAAAAAAAGACAGCAAAGACGAATGAAACTGACCAGATACAGAAGCGATGGCAAGATAAACTGCTTCATGGCCAATACTTTACCCGTACCAAACAAGATGACGTAGACAAAACCCGTACCCATCAGTGGCTACGTAGTGAAGGGTTCTAAGCGGAAACTGAACAATTTATTCTTGCTGCACAGGACCAATGCTTGCTAAATAGGAATTATCAAGCACATATGCTAAAATATTGTGTCAGCCCAAAATGCAAATTTTGTGATAAATATCCAGAAACGATTGATCATCTTGTATCAGGTTGCACGATGTTGGCAACCACTGAATATAAAACCCGACATGACAGAGTGGGCCAATATCTGCACTGGAAAATTTGCAGCTTCTACGGGTAGGAAACTGAAAGAAACTGGTATGAACACCACCCAGACCCGGTTACGGAGATAGGACCTGTTACAATTCTATAGGACTACACAATACACACTGACAGAACAATCAAAGCCAACTGCCCAGATATTGATATTAAAGACCACAAACAAAAACGGTGCCTCCTTATTGATATGGCAATCCCTGATGACTGCAATGTATCTTTGAAGATATTCAAAAAGCTGTCAAAATACAAGGACCTTGAAATAGAAATCCCAAAAATGTGGCATATGGGAACATCAACAATCCTTGTTGTAGTTGGAGCCCTAGGACTGGTTGGAAAATATTGCAGTAGAATAAATTGAAGGGATTCCTGGAAGTCCATGCCTCAAGGAGATACAAAAGTTTGTTCTGACAATTACAGCCCACACTTTACGAAGGGTTTTATCTATGTAATTTTTTTTTTCCAGTGGAAAGTGTCATGATGTCATTTCTAACCTTACGTCCCTGGGAAGAACCCGGAAAGAAATGTGTAAACACCAGAAATCAATAATAATAATAATAATAATAATAATAATAATGATAATAATAATAATAACCATGGGAACATCAACAATCCGTGTTGCAGCTGGAGCTCTACGATTTGTTGGAAAAGATTCCAGTAAACTAATTGACATCAATACAACGAAATAACATTATTATTATTATTATATGTACATGCATATGTATGTGTATATCTGATTTAGTATGGATAAGTGTATGTGTATGCATTTATGTCTGTGAATGTATGAGTATATTTATACACATATGTTTCATACATAAACAAATATGCATACACATACACACATACATATATATCTATCGATAATAATAATAATAATAATAATGATAATAATAATAATAACAACAACAACAATAATAATAATAATAAATAAAGAAATACAAAAAAATTGTACTAATGTATACAGCCCACACCTTAAGAAGGGCTTTATCTATGTAAAATACGTTTGTGTGTATGTGTTTATGCGTGCGTGTGTGTGTGCGCGCGTGTGTGTATGTGTGTGTGTGTGCGTGTGTGTGAGTTTGTGTTTTGTTATAATTGGTCAATGGAATATGTCGTGATGCCATTTCTAAACTGGGCGGGAAAGAAATGAGTATACATCAGAAATCAAATGAAATAAAATAATGATAATAATAATATAGATAAAGAAATTAAATTAAAATTAATTCATAATTTAAGATTAGAACCGATGTAGGCAAGAAAGCCACATAAATGATCAGATATAAAAAACGGGAATGCATGTATGTATACATGTTAGCATCCATAAAAACATAACCAATGCCTCTCTCCGTGTCTATCTTTCTATCTCTTTCCGTCCCCAAAAATTATATTGAAGGTTTTGTCTTTCTTCCCCTTTTTTGGTCCGCAAGTTTAATATTAATATTTTATCTTATATTTTTTTTTTCTTTGTCTTTTGTCTGAATAAATTAAACTCCGTTTATCAATAAAAAAAACTGATCTGAAGTGATGGACTTTTGAAGTCCAGGAAAGAAATTGATAATCTGACCTGCTGGACTTTATAGATACTGTATTCATTATATATATATATATATATATATATATATATATATATATATATATATATATATATATATATATATATATGTATATATATATATATGTATGTATGTATGTATGTGTATATATATATGTATATATATATATATATATATATACATACATACATATATATATATATATATATATATATATATATATATATATATATATATATATATATATATATATCCATTCAGTGCACATCTCAGTATCTCCTTTTGCATTTTCATGCGCCCTCGTCCTGATATCGTGTACTTTATCTAACAAATACAACATTGCGTAACACTATAGCTTTTAACGCACGGGCACACACATACACACACACACACATCAATATATATATATATATATATATATATATATATATATATATATATATATATATATAAATATGTAATGAAAAACAAACCACTTTAAGGTACCATTACGATAATTTATTTCACCTAAATCTTTTTTTAAGGATTCAGGATCATCAGGTAAAACTTCCAACAACGAACTGAGAGGAAAAATGGGATTAGAAATTGGTGGGTAGTGTAATTTTTGTAATTTAATAGAGGGGGTTGAGAGTGGTAGTTAAACAGACAATATAAAGTATAGGGAGGGGTTAATTTTATATCTCTCTTAAGTATGTTTTATATTGGAGTAGGAGGAGTGACAGAACCTTGACCTATTTAGATGGTTAACAAAACGGAAATGAAATGTAGAAAATGTATACAAGTCAGTCTTATGGTAAAGGGAGAGATAGGGGTGGGAAGAGAGATGGAGTTGTTATAATTTTGTTTTAACAAAATTATGTAAAAGATAGCTTACAATGTTTGATAGAAAATTCGATGTCTGAAAAAAAAATTTGTTATTAACTTAAATCTTTAATTTTTTAAGTAAATAGTTTCGGGACTAAATATAACTATAATTGTAATAAACATATTTATCTAGGACATAAATAAATATTTAAAATTTTAATAGTTTATTCACCCGACTAATTGTATTTCCACAATATATAAAGAAAAAACAGTAACTATAACATTTATTTTAATATTTAAAATTAATTTATGAATGTAATTTTTATTTATCATATTGGTAAACTAAATTAAAGATTAGGTTTCATTATTTAATAGTATTTGAGGGTAATATTCATTTTCATTTATTCATATATGTCTCACAAATGTATTCATGTGAATCCCTACATACATACGATCATTAACAAGTCCCCCCCAAAAAAACAAAAAAAAAACACATAGAAACACATGAGATAATTTACACAAAAAATAATTTATCATCGTACATAAACTATATATACATTTTACAATCTTTATCTATATTTTAATATTTGAAATATATATAGATTTTAGTTAAATTCCATAGTTAAAATTTAATTTTAGGTGATTTCGGAAGTGTCTCATTTTAAAGGAATTTAGCTAATATTATTACTATTATTAATAGTCAAAGAATGGTATATTTAAATTTAAATTATCAATTTAGAAATGAAACTCCCTTCAGAAAATAACAAAATTTAAATTATAGAATATTACAAGAGAAGGATATAAATTAAGAATAGTAAATTTAAAATGTCATTAGAAAGACCCAATATTTAATTTAAAATCAATTCATGCACGTACACACATATATACATACACACATACATATATATATATATATACATATATACATACACACACACACATATACATCCATATATATATACATATATATAAATACACATATACATACATATACAATTCATATATACATATACAAATCTATATATCAAAAAAATTATCTAACCATTTAATCATCTATATATATATACACATATATATAGACATACTCATATACACATACACACCCTTAAATACATATACATTCATATATAAGCACAAAACACCTACATACAAAAAAGGTATAAAAAGAATATATATATATATATATATATATATATATATATATATATATATATATATACATACACATACCACCATACATACACACAATTATATATATATAAAGAATATTTTCTACAATTATTCACACATGCATGTATATGTATTTATATTTGGATTTACCAATTCGGTTTACCAAGTTCCTTTTAACTTATATATATATATATATATATATATATATATATATATATATATATATATATATATATATATATATATGTACGGGACTATATCCTAATTCTGTGTCAAGTTACTGACGTATTATGCGTTATGCTTTATGTCTGCGATTAATATTATCTGATATTCACTTTCAGTTCAGTTTCAAATAAGAAACAATTTCTTCATTGTTGAAATACTACATGAAGTTTTTTTTTTGTAAATCCAGATATAGTTTTATCATGCATTTTCTGCCGACACGCGGTCGCAGGCAAACGCACACACAAACACACACATTCTGACGCATGCGCACAACTATGTATCCGCTGATGAATCTTTACGCTCTCTCAAAAAAATGTTCCCAACCTATTTAATTGCTATCAAAGTCAAATTTCTCAATGGAGTCATCACATTTATCTTCAAACATATTTAGTTTCAGTCTCAAAGGAAGATTTAAAGAATATTTTCTGTAAACTTTACCGTGGACACTTTCATTAAAATGAAATTTATCATCTTCAAAGCTGGCGACTATTCCATTATTTTAGTGAATGCTAGATGCGATATATTTCGCACATTACCTTATGATATGATTCCATTCGGATATGCTTGCTGAGATTCGACTCAGGTTTGGAATTCTATCTGATTTTTCTTCTAGAGACGTTAACGCGTCTTGCATTCTCTTATCATCAGATTAGAGGAGCCTTCATATTACGTATTTATCCGTCAACTATGAAAGAAAAGATGGACTGTTCAGAATAATATCATGAACATAACTCCGAGAAATATATTCTCAGTTGACATATAATAATCATTATAACACACACACACACACACACACACACACACACACACACACACATATATATATATATATATATATATATATATATATATATATATATATATATATATATGTGTGTGTGTGTGTGTGTGTGTGTGTGTGAAAAATATATAGAAAATAGGAAAGACCTCGTTAGGTAAATAATCCAAAGTTCTTAGTATTTTTGTTATAATATTTAAAAAATAGTGCTCGATATAAAAGTAGAGCATAAATATTTTCTGATCCCCATCGGAAAAAACTTTTAATTTAAGATTACTTTTTAATGCATTTTTTTAAAGTTACTTTTAATATAAACAAATACCGCGGCGAACGCTCAATTGTCATCAAAATCACCACACGTTGTGTTCTGATACCAGTTTCAATGTCTGTAACAAAAGAAAAATACTGTGAAAGGCCCGTTGTGTTTTAATAAGGGAACGGATTATGAACATATCGCTATGATGAGAAATAAAACGACGATTACTGTTTTCAGAATATTTTATTGTTTCTCCGTTTGGCCGATGTTCTGTCGGTAGCTGGCGCTTAGGACCACTTCGCTGGTCTTCTATATTTTCCACGACAGACTAATTGACTATAGCTTCGTTTTTGGCCAGTGATAATTTCGGATCTTTACCGATGTGTAGGTGTATGCAAAAACAGATGACCAAACAACGGAAATTTTATCAGCAAAGAGCACAGAATTGTTTATGCAAACGGAAAGAAAATCTACAAAGAAGTAGAATTAATACAAGATAAATCATTTAATAAATGCGTTCTGAGATATTACCAACTATCTGAAAGAATTCTGATAGTCAAGCTGAAAGGAAAACCTATCAGCATATTTATCATAATAATATACGCACTGACAGTACAAAGTAATGAAGATGAAATTGAAGATTTCAACTCCAAGCTAGACAATGGCAAGGCTCTTTGCAAATCACAGGAACTCTTCATTATCTTGGGAGACATAAACGCCAAAGCAGGCAGCGAGAGGGCGAGGGACATACCCGCGAAATTCAGAACTAGGACCCCGCAACAAACGTGGAGCAAAATGGATTCAATGTTGCACGGCTAATAACCAAGTAATATCCAATACATGGTTCCAATAACACCCGTGACGATTATGGACATGGAGAATTCCAGGAGGGACACGCAAAATTAAATAGACTACATTATTATCACCAAAGAATCAGGAATGCAATCGTTCATTGCAAAACCAACCTAAGTTCCGACTGTAGAAGTGATCATCGCCCTGTTATATGCAAACTAAGAGTGAAAGAACGAAACTTGAAGAAGCCTAACACAGCACCGAAATTGAAATCCAACAAATTCCTGAGCGAGCCATAGGTGAAAGAAAAATATATGGAGAATGTGAAAAGAAGATACGAGGGACACAATGGAAACTCGAAATGGGACGCACTAAGGGACGCTTTAGTGACATCAGCAGACGATGTCATCCTAAAGGAAAATGGATGATAAAACAAAAAAACAAAAACAAAACAAAAAAAACGAACGAATAAATGAGTGAGGAGATTCTCGACATGGTGTCAAGGAGACAGAAAACTCTGCCAAGATACGGAACAGAATACAGAACAAAATGAAATAAGGACAAAATGCAGACAGGTTAAAAGAAGAGTGGTTAAATTAAAATTGTGCAGAAGTACAGAGATTGAGTACCATCACAAAATGAGATATGCACAAACAAATAAGGCAAATATCAAGCCAAAGGAAATGCTTGTCAATAGGCTGCTTAAAATCAAATGATGGAACTATCATATTAAAGAAAGAAAAAATTACTTAACGCTAGAGCAAGTACATTGGAGAACTCTTCCACGACAAAACGAAATCAACCAGCAGTACACTGAACTAGCGATGGAATTGAAATTCTAAAAATCAAAGTAGAAGCTGAACTGGCCAAATTGACACATATCAAGGCGGCAGGGTCAGACGGAATTGTAACAGAAATGCTGACAGCCTTGAATGATTTTGCCATAGAAAAAGGTCACAGAAATAATAAATGAAATCTACAACAGAGGGGGCATACCGGAATATCACAGTAGATCTATTTTCATATGACTACCTGATTAACCAGGGGCAAATGAATGTGAACTCTATTGAACAATCAGCTTAATAAGCCCCTAAACAAGACTCATCATCCGTATTCTGATGAATAGAACCCGCAGCAGAATCAGGCCAGAGATAGGACAAGAACAGCGCGGGTTTGTTAAAGACGTCGGAACAAAGAACGCGATATTCATGCTCAGAATGTCACCAGAAGGAGCAATACAAATGCAGAAGGACGTGTACCGATTTATTATAGACTACGCAATGGGGTACGACAAAGTACGCCACAAGGATCCTTTGGAAATGATCAGCAACTTTGATATATTCGGGAAAGTTATTAGAATAATTAAGCACCAATCGTGGTATCAAACGGCATGCATGCGCATTGAGAATCAGTTCAGCGAATACAAACAAAAAAAAAATAGAAAGGGGAATAAGTCAAGTATGAGTCTTCTAACCGGACACAGCGAGGCCATTTTGAGAGAACTGGAAATACTACCGGGAGACATGAAAACCCACAGATATACTCTATCCTCATTCGATTCCTCACAGGTTATGGCTGACAAGCTATTAAAAAAGATATTTCTGTATTTCTGAGCTGATGTATTTTAAGTATTTCCATCGTTCGAACTGTTGTCCTCATCTTTATTGCTATATCCACGACGTTTCTCCCGTTGTACGCTTCAACATTCTTCAGGTGATATAGGCTGGAATTTCAAAGCAAGGAAGTCTGTCATAATTCTATGTGACATGCTTTTTTTTTTTTTTTTTTGGATATCTCAGTAAATCAACTCTCCAGCTTTTTCCTTCCTTTGCTTTGGACATTTCTGAACTCAAAAATCTTTGGGTCAAGTTACTTTAAAAAAGGTTATACGTAGAATTCACTGCTATAATGATTCCTACTTTCAGAGATTTACGACTTACGAATACCGCGCTTTCTAAAGCGTGTTATTTCATCTGTAGGAAAAAAAGTTCATCTACTCCGATGTCTATTTGTAAAATAAGAAGAATTCTCAATTCTTTGAGATTTAATTTGAATATCCAGTCCTCAAGTAAAAATAAAATAAGTTTCTCTTTCGGAAGAGCTTCAGAAAAATTAGAGAGTTTCTAAAGAAAGTTACTTATAAAGAACAAAATACAGCCAGAACATTTTCAAGTAAAAAGGTTAATATTGTTTAACTCTCCGGGGAAACTGTTTGAGTCTAGTGTGATTATTTCATCAGAGTCTTTTCTCGATGTACTTTTACTTAATTACTGGAAATCTAATTGGCTTTGCATCTAAAAAAAGAACATGTGATATAAAACTTCAATTGATGGAAGAGTTTGAAGCTCTTTCTTTACCCTCAATGACATTGATGCTGATTGTACAGAAAGTTTCAGATTTCTGATAAAAGTAACATTTTTTTATATTTAAACTTCGAATGTTAACGCGGAGCCAGAAAGTAAATCAGTGTTTGAAACCTTTCGACATATAATCTTAATATCAAGATTTAGATTTGAAGGTAAATAGTTTTTCTATTTTTAATCATGTTTATATTATATTTTTTTACTTTAATTATTACAAGGTACTACTTAAGCAGGTCCGCTTAAAAAATAATATGTCCATCCGTATGAGAACTCGAATCTCACGTTAGCTGTCAATAATTTATAGACGTCATCATTCAGCACTTGCCAATTGCCGGCGATATTGAGATCGGCCCTCTTTTATCTTAAAAAACATTTTTCTATGAAGAAAGTAAGTAAAAGTTTCTTTCGAAATATTTTAAATAAACTTCAAATTTTCTAAATTTCTTCGAATAAATTTTGAAATACGTATAATCAATTTTTAAACGAAGAATTAAACTTATTTTTCAAAATTTAAAAAACATGGCTTATATTGCGATTTTGTTCGTTATTTCGCAAACAAGATTTTAAATTGAAATTTCGGACATGCTAAGAATGAGTAAAATATTTCAAAAAATATTCAAAAAAATACTTTAGCTTTTCTTCTCAATAATGAAATATACATTTAACACGAAGAAATTTTTTTTCATTAATTTTCAGGCCGTTCTTTTCATGCTATCGATTTTTATGAATGTGCCTAATTTAGCGTAATGAATAAATGAAGTTATTTTGCTTATTTTCCATACAACGTATTCAATTGTTTATATATGAAAATATGAGTATACATATAAAAAAAGGTTTGAATTTGGGAAAAGAGCAAACGTAACAAGGCAGATAATTCAATTATAGGTGGGTGGATTGAATTAGGTTTTTCATGAACACCAAGCGAAGTATCAGCAGTAAGTTTTCCACAAGATCATACAATGTGCAAATGCAAACTCTAAATCAGGCTTTCCATTCAATACTGTGATTTTCTCTGCAAGTCACAACAATTAAATCCACGATACGGACACACGTATTTGTATATTTTTAAGTTTCTCCATTTTTATCCAAAACGAAATTTCTAATGAGTGATTGCTTTTGGTCAATCCGGTCAACTCTTCCAGCTATGGCTACATGCTGTTTTATAATTTTTTTTTTACATTGTCATGTCCATTGAAATATCTAAATATGCAACACATTTCACACAACAAAACTAATTAATATGTTAATTATAAACTTATTAATTTTAACTCATCTGAAGTATTTTCTGCTAAAAATTGCTGCATAAATATTAAAAAAACGCCTATTTATAAACCAATAACATTCAATAAAGTGTTTACATCTCAAAACACACTAATTAAAATGTACGATACAAAAGCATAGAATACAAAATATTATTATTAGTAGTAGTAATAATGGTATAGTAGTAGTAGTATTAGTAGTAGTGGTAGTAACAGAAAAAGAAGGGGAAGACGAACAAGAAGAAGTGTTTTTGACGATGCCGCTCCACATCCTTTTCCCCAAAAGGAACTATATCTAGTTCCAGATCTCAGCTTGTTAAAGTACTCTGCCGAACTGTTGGCACCCAGATTGAAGGGGAAAAAACTCCTCTTTGAGAGTGTCCGCATCCCCTTTTCTGTAGCAAGCATCAACAGTACGTCAGCTTTTTCATTTGAACAGAAAGACTTGGTGTACTCTACAGATACTGCGCATCGTTTGCACAAAATTTGAATGCAACAGTACGAAGCCAAATGTTGGAGATTGTTGACAGCAGTAAGAAATTATTGAAAAGTGTTCTGCTGTACAATGACAGCAAGTTTGCCTCTGTACCCTTCGCTCACTCCACTACACCGAATGAGAAATATGAAATATCTTCTGGAGGCAGTACATTATGATAAGCATGAGTGATTTATTTGTGTAGAACTGAAAATGGTGAAAATTCGTTGAGACAACAATCCGTGTTCACCGAGTACACATGCTTACTGTGTATGTAGGATAGTAGTGACATTGCGCAGAAT
>OZ010584.1:121425128-121467628 GCA_963932145.1 Acanthosepion lycidas | reverse complement strand
GAAGGAGGCAGAGGATTAGTTCAACTAAAACTGTCCTACAAAACTACAACAATTGGCCTCCAAAGATACTTGGAAACTACAGAAGACTGGATGATGGTATGCGTCAAGGAAAATGAAAGTAGTAAGCGTCTTTACTCCGTAATGAAAGAAGCCAACAAATTCAAAATGGAATTTTAAATGGGCGTAGAGATGCAACTACAGCACAATAAACCTGCTGAAACTGCAAAATACTTTAAAAAGACAGCAAAACGAATGCAACCAACCAGATACAGAAGCGATGGTTAGATAAACCACTTCATGGGCAATACTCTGCCCCTACCAAACAAGCTGATGTAGACAAAACCCGTACCCATCAGTGGCTACGCAGTGCAGGGTTGAAAGCGGGAACTGAAGGTTTTATCCTTGCTGGGCAGGACCAATGCTTGCTAACTAGGAATTATCAAGCACATATTCTAAAATAATGTGTCAGCCCAAAATGCAGATTCTGTGATAAATATCCAGAAACGATTGATCATTTTGTATCAGGTTGCACGATGTTGGCACCCACTGAATATAAAACCCGACATGACAGTGTGGGCCAATATCTGCACTGGAAAATCTGCAACTTCTACGGGAAGGAAACTGAAAGAAACTGGTATAAACACCACCCAGATCCGGTTACGGAGATAGGACCTGTTACAATTCTATGGGGCTACACAATACACACTGACAGAACAATCAAGGCCAACCCCCCAGATATTGTTATTAAAGACTACAAACAAAAACGTTGCCTCCTTATTGATATGGCAATCCCTGATGACTGCAATGTATCTTTGAAGATATTCAAAAAGCTGTAAAAATACAAGGACCTTGAAATAGAAATCTCGAAAATGTGGCATATGGGAACATCAACAATCCCTGTTGTAGTTGGAGCCCTAGGACTGGTTGAAAAATATTGCAGTAGACTAATTGAATGGATTCCTGGAAGTCCATGCCTCAAGGAGATACAAAAAAAAATTTTCTTTTTTTTTTTTATTGTCAGTGGAAAGTGTCATGATGCCATTTCTAACCTTACGTCCCTGGGCGGGACCCGGAAAGAAATGTGTAAACGCCAGAAATCAAAGAAAATAAATAATAATAATAGTAATAATAATGATAAAAACATAGGGATGTGGTTTTCAGATCAATAGATTTTTACACTGTCAGATATGAAAAGATTGACACTGATAGATCGATAAATAATTCGATAGAAAGAGACTGATATAGGAAGATAACTAGATAGATATCAAGCTAGCTAAATATATAGGGTGATATGAAAGGGATAGATCAATAAATATGTATTATAGATAGATAATAACAGACGGAGCTAGCTAGCTAGCTAGCTAGATAGATAGATAGATACGCATTTTCGGAACTGAAAGTCGTTTTTCCCTCTTTTATCATTGTTTGTGGACATATCTTTGGAGAGCATTCTGTAAGAAGATCGAGCTGACTATATTTGTATTCATGTTGATAAACCTGTTGTGGTGTCACGCTTAACACATTGACTGCGTTAGACAATGCAATGTTTCTCGGTTTCCTTTCCTTTCAGCCTGATAAGCTGAAGATTTCCCCTTGAGCAAGCTACCTAACACATAAAGTCAAATTCACGATGAAATGCCTATAGGCATTAAATTACATAGAAATCAAAGTTAAACATAAATAAAAAAAGAAACATTTTAAAATCATGAAATAAAAAAAATCGGAATAAAGGAAATAAATTAAGAATTAAACAAAATTAAATTAAATTTCATTAAACTTGAATCAAATAAAAATATTGAAAAAAAAGCTTTGACAGTAGTAATTAAAATAAATGATAATTTTGGTAAATTAAAAATTGATATTTAATTTTCATTACAATAAAACCGTGGTTTGTGATAATGAAACATTTCGAAACGTTCACACAATAAAGTTGAATTTAATAATGTTGTTTTTACTGGCCATTTAATTCGCAGTTCAAAAGAGAAAATTCTTCGACGAGTGAAACCAAATCAACATCACAATCACATAGGAAATATATGCTTATATCATATAGATATATAGATATAGTTTTTATATATATTTATATTTTCATTTTATATTATATAATTTCATTTTATATTATATATTTTTGTTTAATTAATTCATCCTAAGTAAGGAGATATTGCCACTAAGACGCATGGGGCTTCTGTGATGGAAAAGGAATAAAAAATACTTTAGAAGGAACATGAAATCCTATCCTAAACAGAAATAAGGGATAACCCTCTACTCCTATTCGAAAGACAGGGGAGGTGAGTGAACCGGGTGATAGGCAAAAATATCTATTCTTAATATATATAAAATTAAATGCAAAATATGAATTAAAATAATATTCTTCTCATTTGTGCATACTAAAAATAGAACTGTAATTGAGGTTTTTGGTTAGCGTAGTTTAGCAATATTGAATATAAATTAACATTTGCATGTTTGTATTTGTAAATAAATATTCCCACATACAATAACCTACTGGAAAGTTTTGTTGCGCGTATAAACATGACTGACCATAACATGGCTACAGAAGAACAGAAATGATTTATTGAATCAAACAAAAAGATATATACTCGTAGATAGATTTATAAAACCAAATGCACACAGACACCGACACGGACATACACGCAACACACATACATACATACATACATATATATATATATATATATATATATATATATATATATATATATATATATAGTTTATGCAAAACTAGGTATTCCGTATGGGTAGACCCAAGAAGGATAATATGCAGAGAGCTCAATGTAAATTCAGAGCACATAAATTGGAATAAAAACATGGAACCTTAAAGTGGTCTGTTTTTATTCAAATATATATATATATATATATATATATATATATATATATATATATATACTGGGCAATTTTTCAATCTGCTTGTCCGAATCATGTTCAAGAAATGAGAGCAAGATCTAAAAGTTCAACCAATCTAACAGTGATCTCATCTCACAATTCTCACAGTTGCTCCATATGTGGCCTCCTTTGTAAATCACTAGCGGGTCTTAAATGCCACTTAAGATTAGCGCATAAACTTTCATAACTGAATCAATAAGCTGGCAGATCATCATACGTCGAAACCGACGGGAGAGTCCATTATATATATATATATATATATATATATATATATATATATATATATATATATATATATATATGTGTGTGTGTGTGTGTGTGTGTGTGTGTGTGTGTGTGTGTATAGGGAGAAAGAAAAACTAAGTGTGATCAAGAAATTTTTCGCGATCATATATTTGAACTGAAATGAAGTCACCAAAAAAGAAAATCTTTTCAATTTTTTGTTAAATATATAATTTAGAAAAAAAAAATATTTATATATATGCTCCACTTTGGTAAATGTGCGAGTTATGTGGATACTTTTGTAAGTATTTGTATCCATGTTAGAGAATATGTATGCCTCTAAGTGTTCGTATGCTTATCGGATATTCTCCGCGTAATGGTTTTGATACGGAAATGGGATTGAGTATTTGCTGTTCCGTCTGTGTTTGTTTACATCGTCGTAATCTAGTTTTCGTTGCACTCGACATTAGTATGTTACGATGTACGATAGGAAAAAATAATGTTCAGAACTGGAACTGTTTCATATATCATATTGATACTAGCATAATCCCACTTTGGACGGATGGTGTTAATTAAAACGATGTATTAGGTTAGAGCAAAAATAATGTCGTTTTCTCACATATGTTACTATGTGAGAAAACGACATTATTTTTGCACCAACTTAATAATCAAAATGATAGCTATATCTAATAAAAACAAAATATATTTATATAAATGCTATACACTCTCCCATTTTATTTAAAATTGGTTATATATATTGAATAATATCCGTTTACAGTGAATATTATCTACTGAATTTTCATATCTTTCTATTAATTAACCAGTAATGTAAAAACCTATTGACATTAAACATAGGATTTTTATGAGTCTTCAGTTACGGAAGATTTACTTAAATATCCCAACTGTGAATGCGCCGCATGTGTAAATATTTGCTTATACATATATCCAGACTCAGAGTCTGCGAACTCTTTCGGGGAATAACGTATCTGTGATGCAAATGTAGCATTTAGTCACTTTGTAGATAATAGTTTCGGGGTTTGATAGATATTTTTTCCTCCAATAAATAGTCACACTCTGTACAATTATCACGTTGATCAAATTTCTGTTCTTTTTGGATGATTTTTACAGTAATATTTGCCGTGAAAATAAAATACACACCAGCAAATATTTTCTTTAATTTATCAAATTCATTTTCAAGAATTCCTGTAGTAAATTCTCTAAGTCTAATGTTATAAAGTACGATGGGTACTAAGTATCAACAAACATTTATTAAATCATTTTTATTTATTATTAACACGAATTAAATCATTTTATTTCTGCTCTGAAATAAATTTAAATAATTTTACTTATGTTTATAACGAATTAAACTTTTTTACTTCTTCTTAAAATAAATATCAGTGACCTGATTGAATAATTTTACATTGTGTTCCCTTCCATTATTTTATCATTTTTTAAAAGTATTATCTCGAAATAGTAAATTTGTATCATTTATATTAGATACGAATAGATTTCTAAGATCATTTCTCCAAATGATTTGGAAATATTTAATGAAACTCTATGTTACAGTCAAATGAATGTAGAATATTTTGAAAAGAAAAGATTGTCGTGTTTTAAAAATTCCACTGAATAACTTAGTGTTTAGGAATTTTCATTTGGTTGATTTATTTTTATATAAAAAAGGAGCATTTAAAAATTCTTTATGAAATACCATTATATTAGTTTCTAAAATGACAATTATATCAGAAATAACTCTTTAAATAATTAATCTAAACCAAGAAAAACTCTACTAAAGATTGGAATTTTTCTTAAGAGCTTAGTAACAACAATTTCCTTCATAATCCATTAAATAAAAACAAATAATATATTTATTAAAAATATAAATATGATACAAATCATTGGAAATTGTTTCAAAGAGACTTATTCTTCCTTTCTTCTTTTTCAAAATATTTTTAAATGAATTTTATGTGTATTTCTTGTAAAATCTCTTCATTTCTTCTACTCTAATAGCTTCATGTCTTGCACCTCTCGCCTGTGGAACTCCCTTCCCTTTTTCTGTTTCCCTGTGAGCTATAATCTCCAGCTATTCAAGTGTAATATCAATCGACATCTCCAGTTGCCTTGATCTATCCACTACCCTCATCCTTACTTCTATCACTCCGATCTGATCTTGTTCTAAATTTTCTGTAAACGCTTGCCTCTTAGTGGCTTCCCGTCTTGCTTGCGGTGAAATGCTTAAAAAAAAAAAAGAAAAAAGTCTCTTTGTGATTGTTTTATAGGGCTATACATTTCTGCCTCTCATGAATAAGGAGTAATAAAAATTGATTGTCAGTATTGATATATTTGTTAATTGGCTAATTGTTGCATGTCACTGAGAGTTCTCTTGCTAAAATGTTATTAATTATAATAAAGTCGTTATTTAAGAATCGTCTCCATCGTCTCCATTTAGATATGAATTACAGGAATATGTTTGAGATAACCTTCGTTTCTACTCAATATCTTTTTTCATATTCCAAAAAAAATAATCTGAAAAAAGGCATTAATATCAATTCAAACTTGCACTGGCAAGAATTTCGTATAATTAGACCATAAGTATATCGTAGTAAGAAAAAATAGTTAATCAACAAATTGTGAAATCAGATTGAAAGTAATTTACGATTAAATATTATTAAAATAATGTGCAAGGCGATAGTAGCCATCATTATTAGCGTTTTTTAGAACAGCCTCAAAGTCTAGAGAATAAAGTAGAGGTTCGAAACAGAATCGAACAAGGATAATGAGAAAAATATATTCCCGAACAGATTTTATTACTTGTTCAAGATTCAAAGATTTCGTATACTTCGTTATAATAATAAAAATGAATCAGTTTTTTATAAATGAAGTTAGTACAATGATGGCCTCAATGTCGCCAATTATATCCATCAATACTAGATAACTTGGAACGGTTCCAATTATTTTTTCAAATATATTGGAAAAAATTGAAAATTCAAGGGAAACACTTAGAATGTTGATTTTAAGGGAGGACGACGAAATACTTTTAAAGAATAAAAAAAATAATTTCAAAATGAAATTCAAACTATATGACTATATATATGAAAAATATATTACAAGAGTAAGCAGCATAACTGATTCCAATGTCAATAAAAATGCGTTCTTGTATGCAAGAAACAGAAATGGAAGTCACACTTTTCAAAAATAATATAAAAATTAAAACTTGGAATTTGAAATTCAAACCATCCATTTTGTTCCAGTTGGCTGTAGTCAGCAAATAGTAGACATTGTTTTTTTAGCACATCAGAAAATAAAAATGAAAGGACAAAGATAAACAATCGGGAAAGATGAAAGTCGTGCCGATAATAACTGATAAACATGGAACATTACGAACGAATAGGAAAATTAAAGATCCAAACAAAACGAGAAGGTGGAGATCGAAAACAATAGTTTGTAGAATACAGCAAATTTGAGAGGATTTGTTCTCACATGACCGGCAACAAATAACGCTATTCTGAAGCCAATCTTATTGAGGCACGTATTATTAATAATAATTATTATTGTTGTTATTATTATGTCTTGTTTCAATATTGAATGCAATATTTCTAGTTAAGATATTGATCGAACTGAATATGATAGCGACAATTTAATAGTAATATTAATTAAGAATAAATATATTATCAGTACTATCAACAACAATATGAAGCCACCATCAGCAACACTATCATAATAAAAAGAAAAAAGATGTGCAATAACTTCAAGGGCAACTATTAATAATAATTAATTCGATCAGTTTGCATTATTATTATTCCTCCCGTTATTGGCATTATCATCAGCATCTCCATCGCACTGTACTGTCTTGCTTATTGAATCCTTGTAACTGCATTGTCCCCAAGTTCTTGTATTAGCAATTCCGCGTACGAACCATCAGTTTTGCTCGTGCCAAGGAAGACGATGAATGGCTTCTTTTCTCGAGGGCAAATCACACCCAAGCTCCTTCACACGTAGCCAGGCATACCCTCTTCTATACCGCTCCCTAACCACCCTAATGATTGTATCACTCAAATAGAAACCGACCCGCGGATAGGTGCTCCGAACTTAGGGACAATTAACAAGAGATGCGCTATTGGAAAGGGTTCATTTCCTGCTAAAGTTTAAGCAATCAACGAAAGCTTATTTCCCAATATATACTAAATCGACTGCCATAACAATTGGCGATCTGCCAAGAGTTTTACAATAAAATATAAAGAATAGCCGCGTTCTCACTGCGGCTCGATCTGCCTCTTATATCTCATAATTAAATATTTAAGTTTTCAAAACTTTTTTTTTAATCTAAAATTTTTCATAGAATAACGTTTGAAATAAAATAATTTTATTCAACAGTTTGCATCATGACAAATCATTAATAGCCATCTGCATGTTTCGAGGGATGTCTATTCATTTCACTTTTGTTGTCGTTGAATCCACTTGTCATAGTAATGACAAGTGGATTCAACAACATTAGTAGTGTTGCTTGTGTTTACTGACGTTTTTGCTTACTCGAAGAAAGTTGTCGTGATAGGATTAAGTAATTGATTGATTCGTTTTCTATGGCTTATCAATCTGTTGAATGTTATTTAAAGCCAGACAATATTTGTGGATTGTTAGAATTTATTTTAGATAATATTTTAGTGATACAATTCCTAAATAATTAATCCACACCAAGGGGAAAAGATGGATTGAAACATTTGGTATTTGCGTGTAAGTTATAAAAATCCCCAACGGGAATTAGAACTCGTCGCTCGATTAAAAATTCCGACCCTTTATTCACTACAACACCCGTACATTCAAGCTTACAGCACATGGCGGTCACCAATATAAGTACTGAACAAACTAGACGTTACTTAACTTCAGTGCTTAAACGGGAAACGATGATTCACGTGACGTAGCCGAGAAACATATGCCTAAGTAAAAACAATTCTTATTTTCAAGTCACTCGAAATATTTTCAATACTACATTGCGTTTTAACTAAATGCCTTTGTCTCGGATCAAATATTCTCGTGTCTTAGTGAATTGCTTACGGTTAAAATTCCAACATTCCAATATTTCTTATTACTCTAACTTATTCTTATAAATATTATCTATGATTTTCGTTATCTTTCGATTTCTCCTAGTATCACACTACTTACTAAATCTGCAGGAAGACCTCGGGCAAGTAGTAGTGTGGTGTTATGGCTACATTTCTGGATTTGTTTTTATAAAACCTATAACATCATTAGCGTTACATGAACAAAGCTCTTCCTAGTGTGTGGGCTGTACTTAACAAGACATTTTAATTTGTATTTCTCTACAGATGGGAATTCCACGAATTTTTCAATGTGTCGTTGCGTTCCTTTTTTATCATTCCAAGCGCTCCTACTATGACTGGTACTATTCTTATTTTAATTTTTACTATTTCAATTTCCATGTCTTTATACTTTGATAGTTTTTTCAAATACCTTGGTTGCTGTATTACTGTCTGCTATGCAAGACATATCACTTAGTAGTAAGTTTTCTTGTCAATTTTTGACAATTAGGGCCGGCCTATATACTTCAATACTCCTGTGTGTAAAGATAGTGTAATCCTATAGAATTCTGATGTATTCTATTCCTGTAACTTGTGCTATGTAATGTTCATACTATTGTTTATAAACATCTTTTTCAAAATGTTTGAAAATCGTCCAGTATAAGTATTGCCCAACTCTGTCATGAGGATTTTTATATTCGTTTGGCGCATGTACAGAGCTTTCTGAGACTAGATTGGTCTATGGTTTCTTGATATTTGTTACAGAACTTGCATTTGAGATCCACAATATTATGTATGATATATGCCTGAAAGGTCCTAGTGAAAAGACTCTTGTCTTGCGCTGCAAGAATAAAGCCGTACCTTTCAGTCTTTAATCCAGATGCTGTTATTATTATTATTATTAAGCAAAATGATGTAACTTCGTTCAATATTTTTAACCGTTAAAGAAGAGCGTGTTTTTAACAATGTTTAACTTCGCTAGGTCAGTCGCCTTCTTCAGGTTATGCTTAAAAATACATATATGCATAAAAAAAATTTATAAATCTTTGAATAAACTTTGTCTTGAGAAAAACGTCTGTTCTGTTAATCAACGTAACAAAATGCACGAAATGCTCCCAGCGTGAATTGAATGCAACTTACAAGTTACATGATGGGGCAGTGTTCGTCGTGAGTATTGTCGGTACTTGATTAGTTAATACGAGTTAATTAATCAAATAATTTAATATAAATCTTATGTAACTTTCCTGTCATTCTGTTCATTCCGCGATGTGTTTGTGTGAGGTCGTAAAATTATGTCCATGGATTTTAAGTGTTGAAATATCGGTGGATTCTGTTTATTTTTTCTTCATAAATTGCATATTTTGAAATGACAAGAATTTCATAAGATTTCGGATGGGACTAATATATCTGCGAGAAACCATGTATTTTCAAGCTGATTTTCCTCATTTATGTCTGGTTGATAGATCTGGATTTCCCTATCAAACTGAACGCTGAAATTCCAGTGGATGGTAACCTCGCAATTCATTATATCTTGTAGAGATGTATGCCTTTGCGTAGAAGTTGAATAAGCAACCTATTAACAAATGTAACCCTTATATCATTGCAGCTAATCTATTGGACTAGTCGGATACACCCAGCTATTACAACGCAAGTTGTTTTTGGATATACATTGCGTACACAGTAGGATGAACGTTTCATATACATCATGAGCGATGATTCTGGTAGAGTATTTGCTATTCAGAGATTTTTCCCATTCATCAGTAGTATTTTTAAAGCCAAATTGTTTGCTTCATTTTTATTTGTTTCGATGTTTTTATTTTGAAACGCATTTTGTTTTAGTTGTAGTTGTTTATATTATAGAGTCTTTTATCAGACGAATCCCGTATTTGCTAGTCACGTCTACTATAACCGGTTTTACCATGATGTCGTCTGTGGGCAGAAATAAATAGATATATATTTGCAAATTTTCAGTGATATTTGCACTGGAAATAACCCCAGAACACCTTTTCCTGTTGGAAGTTACAATAAAAAAATATCTTATTATGGTTGGGGTATTCAGTGCAATGAATTGTGAGAAGCGTTCCTATATCGGCATCAGCTTTTTATCGAAGAGATGAACCAACTAGTAAATTGGGAAGCATTATCTGATATCAGGCAGGGCTAGTGTTTTTTATGGCTTTCACTTTGTTTTTAGATTTCAGTTGTTTTCAAAAGCACTTCTTTTATAATAATAATAATCTCATTAAAGTGCGTTTACTTCTATTTCCTTTTAAAGAATTAAATATTTATAAATCCTTTCAGGCTATATTTTTTTTTGACTATCCGTATCTAGTTTGATATTCTAAGTGCTTGATAGTTGTAACTTTCAAATATAGCATTAAGTCATTTGTCAAGGTCAAGTTTTGATGACCTCACTGAATTGTTTGAGTGTCTGAAGGATTATTTGCAGTTGATTGTCATTTTTATAAAATATATAAGATTGTCCATGTAGAGAAGATGGTTCACAATGTTTCCATCCAATTTACATCCAGAGTTTGTAACATTTGGGATTTTAATTTAGAGAAGGAATGCCAAAGAAGAAAACAGAGGAGAGCGCCTCCTTGAAAGTTTTGGAATTAATGTTGACATGTCCAAAATTTATCTTTGTTCTGTCCATGTTTATATTTTAAGTTATTTTACACAACTTCATAACATGTTATACGAAGTTTCTGATATTTGCTGAAATCAGAAATGCCCCAAGCGTCTCTCTATTCAGATATGAAGAACACTTATTGCACTTTATCCAGGCTATTGACATATTTTTGTATGTCTCTTATGACAATCAACAAAAATCACTTTATAAATAAGTTGATCCTTGTATCATTAAACACTCATTTCCTTCTTTTTCCTCGTGGAAATTACGTCACACAGTGAGGAAAGCGTACGTGCGTTCAATTAGGACTGAGTTAGAACAGGTAATAAGCCAGAAGTTCTCAGGATTCTCAGGTTTCATTATTTTGGGGGAGTAAATACAGTTTTGGTTCCTTTATAATAAAGTTGTAGATATTTTGGTAACTTTGAATTCATTGTGCCGAATGTTTGGAATCTTATACTTTTAAGGTGATTTCCATTTCCCAGACATTTTCAATGTAAATGGAATGTCTTATCCATGGGGCATTAACGTTGTGTTTTTTCATGTTCAGATGTTATTCCAAAACTCAAGTATTTCTTGCCCACTATCAGGTTCTTCAAGCTCATTTTGCTGTTATGGGTTTCTCAGTAGAATTTCGGTGGATGTCTGTCTCCAAACAACTATTCTTGAAAAATCTTGATCGTGTTTCGAAGTACCATATATGGACAGATTTGATCTGTGTATTTTGACCTATTTTATTCTGTCTATGTTGAGAAATTCGGAATTCATAATTGAATTCATATTTTTTTCAATGCCTTCTTCTACTTCAACTGATTTACTTTTATGTTGAGATCAATACTATGTTGAGTGAATTAATATTTCTGTGTTAAATAGAAAAATGTTTATTTATTTCTTAATTTCTTTGTCGAGCTTTATTTTCGGAAAGATTTGCAATTTTATTCTTCATTTTTCTGCCATATTTTTAGGTATTGACTGAAACAGTAGTGTATACAGTATTTCATTAAATGAAGTGAAGTGCATTTTATTTTGGTATATTATGATTTTCAGCGCCAGATCAACATAACCAATTATTTTGTCATTTTTTTGCCACTGCGAATTATAGGGAGTTTCTTTCGTTCCTTCATATTTCATACTTCATGCACTTTGACCACTTCCGCAATGCATTTCTCCTTAAACTTCGAACAGATCTCAGATGGTGATAGATTCATTATCTTCTTTCAGCCAGATCGTTTAAATCTTCCTTGATATGCTCTTCCATATTCAGCTAATCTCCAGTCAATATGCTTGAGTTTTTTCGGATTGATTGAAATATTTTTAAATCATTTCAACCCAAGCACGGCAGGAATGCCACTATTACACAGGGTGTTACAGAGGGTGATTGTAATAGAAAAGACTTGATATAGGGGAATTGAGTAAAGGATAAAAGATGAATGAGATTCAAGAAGACGGAAGATGGCGATTAGCGGTGCGATTAAATTTTTGAAGAAAACAGAAGTGAGTTGCACAGGCGGGAAGTGGAAGAAAAGAAATTGTTGGAGTAGAAGGGTGGCTATATTTAATTATTACAAGAGTAAACGGGCGGGAACTACATGCTAATCAATTATCACGCTTAAATTCACGTAGTCGGGGTACCGGGGATAGAAAATTGTCAGAACAGTTAACATGAAAATATTTGTAGAAAAGACAGAGAGAAGTAACTTCACATTGGTGAGAAACTGACTGAAGTCGTGATGCCAAGTCAGGATCGATAACATTGCAGATCCCTCTTCGGATTATGTCAAGAACCTCGCGATAAACAGCGAGTGCACTAGAGCAATACGGCAATAGCATTATCCCACAGACCGATGGATAGATTATTAGATGTGAAAGATGAACTTTAACCATATTTTCCTTGCAGTACATGCAGCTATTGTTTGATCTAGTCAGGTGAACACTTGAGGAGAAGAAAACGCAGTGTCCTGCTCTCCAAGAGTCTAGCGTCGGCCATGCTGATGGCGGCCAGGAAAGTTTTTCTATGGTGGTTAAATTAGAGCAGTTTCGTTTTGGGGACATTAAATTTTACGAGTCATTTCCTGCCCTAGTTAAGCACTGGTTGTATGTCTTCTGCGAGACCAACGGCCAGGTTAACTTTTTCAGCTCTGACAGACTTTCTATTAAGACAGGAGAAAATCGTTGTGTAAATTCCTACTTGGGAACTGATGACATCAGGAAAAACATTGATGAAGACCAGAAACAGCATAGGAACTAGAATAGAGTTTTGGGTTACACGCGACATAGTGCGAAAGTATCTGGAAGCGAGCCCGTTCAAAAAGACCTTGATAGAATCAATTGGATTAAATCAAACAATCATTCAGTAATACTGTATCCCTGGAGATTACGTAGAAGACCAGCATATCAAACCCTGTCCATCGAAATATCTAGAGCCAAAGCTCAATTTTCGCCGTTATTTTCAAGAGTTTGATATACAGAACGGAAGCCATATTTTTGTCAGAGAGTATGTCGTGAGAGATAAGATGGTTAACCAGCCCAACAGCGATTAAAGCCTATAATACAAAAAGCGGTAGAATAATAATAAGGTAAATGAGTCAGAATGTTCTCCAGAGTTCTTAAAAACAGGAAGGAGGACATTCAGCAAGATAGAAAACAGGAAGCAGTGAGGCAATAGTTTGGAGTGAATAGAGCCAGCTCACGAGCACATTTGTTCAGAACGACGGCTGGGAACCGGTTACATCTGCTTGACTTTTAAGAGACTCGGGAAAAATCTCAGTTCTAGTGGGGAAACCAGATGTGGGTGCTCCAAATGAGTCGAGTGCTGAGTTGGAAGAGAATTTCCGAGCAAAGAATTCAACCTAGTCTGCTGTAGATTTCACGACTTCGAATTGATTGAATAGAGGAGGGACTGATGATTTGCTGTTGTGCAGTATACACAGGCAGAGCCGGCAATAATCTCTAGAAACAAATTTGCGAGATGCTATACGTTGTTATTCGATCAGTAAACAATAACTTCGCTTCTTTGAGGACATACTTGCATTCATTCCAAGCAGAAACAAAGATTCATCTGTTGCGATCAAATGTGTCACTCTGGTACATCCGGAAGACCTGATTCCTGTGGGCTATAGCGGTCGATCATGCACGAGAGAATCAAGAAGTTGAACGCGATTTAATTGGTATTTCCTTTTGGGAATGAAAGCATCGATACCGGATTTCACGCAGGAGGAGAACCCAGACGCGCATTTTCGAACAGTATGACTACAAATTTCATTCTAAATGCCGATAGGTAGAAAATTACGGAACGATTGCCTATCTGCTCGTTGATAACAGAAACATATTTTGTTGATAGGATGTTCTTGGCTGGTGGATGAGAAGAAAGAGAGGTTTACAGACACTACCGAATGATCAATGCTGGCAAGTTTGAAGAGCTGCATAGTATGGCATTAGTCAGGGATAAAGGATAAAAAGAGATCTAGAAGAGAAACGTGTCCATCTGAGTTACTGCGGAAACGTGTGGATAAATACAAAAATGTGTCAAAGATTGAGTGATTGAGAAGTTCATGGGTTGTATGTCAGTGACTGGGTGTTTAAAATCAACGAACACAAATATATTTACAACCGGGTGTAGGGAGATGGACTTGTCTATATCATCAGAAAAACTATCTAGCGCGCAACAGTAATGAGAGGAAGGTAGAACTTTAGAGAAAGAAGCGATATCTGAGTTTAGTCGAGAGAGACGGAGACGCATGTGTGAATGATCTGAAGATTACAGAGTGAGTTCTTTAGCAAACGAAAGATGTTCGCGGACATAAACTCCCATGCCATGCATGTGGATATTAGATTTCCTCCTAATGAATCGATAAATCAGAAGAGGAGATTGAACAGTTTAGATTAGTTTCACGGAGATATAGGAAATCTGGAGACTTTTCGAAGAGGAACTATTCTACACCGCAGAAATTAGTATGAATACCACGAATGTTGGAGAAAGAAAGGTCGAAGGGTTTAGGTGTTTCTTTGTTCAGCTGGTTAATGTTTATGTCTTTGGCTGCTTATAATCATGCTATGTTATTTTGGCAAAGAAAAGCCTAGAATGCGACTAGCAGTTGGTCGTCTAATGTCACATGTTCGGGAAGGAAACTAGCGCAAACTGCAATATAGTGTGGCCTTGGAGTTGTCCATCGATATTATGCAACTGTTGATCAGAACGACCTCTCAAGACGCTACGCAAGAGTTCGGGCAAGTTGGAACAGTAACCAGAAAACTAGCAACCCGCTATGAAGAGATCATCCACACATTTAAAAACAAATCATGACTGAATCAGTATTAATGACTGCGAAATGGAAAGGAACAAGCAAAACCTTCATAAACAGGAATTGCTCTCGATTTCTTGATGATGTTTTCTATATCGATTCTGTCATCATTTGAATTGATTATTGATCTCTATATTTTCTATATATGGCGTTTCTAAAATTTATTTGAACTCTCTCTTTTATTTGATCTGTCGATTTTTGATATTTCCGCTGCTTTTATCAAGTTTATTATTGCTTATGTTTGTTCTTACTTTGGGATCTTTCCCTTGAAAATTTGATACGTCTGCTCGGTGTTATAAAACTGAAATGACATATAGATGTCAGAATAATAGAACTAAATGAATTCTGGACAATTTCCATCTGCTGTGTTGAATAGTCTTCTTCTTCTTTTTCTTCTTCTTCTTCTTTTTCTTCTTCTTCTTCTTCTTCTTCTTCTTCTTCTTCTTCTTCTTCTTCTTCTTCTTCTTCTTATTATTATTATTATTATTATTATTTCCTTTGATTTCTGTTTTAAACATATTTACTTCCGGGGATCGACCAGAGAACTAATGTCAGAACTAGCTTCACGACATTTTACACTAAGCAATTTTTTAAATAGATTATCAAATTTAAACCACACACACTTTACAGAAATAAAACTATTCGTAAGGTGTGAGCTGTATTTGTGAATACAATTCTTTGCATTTCTTTTTGGAATGGATCAAAGGTCACTTCAATTAGTCTATCGGAACCTTTTACCATCAAACCGATGGTTCCAACTAAAACTGGAATTATTGATATCGATATTCGATACATTTTTAAGATTTCCACTTCAAGATCATTGTACATCGATGCTTTTTGAAGAACTTCAAAGTCAAATAAAAGTTTTCAGGAATTGCCTTTTCAACAAGAAAGCACATTCTGTATTCGGGGTCTTTAATCCCGATTCTGGTTCTTACCTCGGATTAATTGATTAAATACCAGAGGAGATTTTATTGCCAAGTATACAAAATCCTTCTTAAACTGGAAAAAAGACGTCCAAATAACTGGACCATATGAACGGAAATCTAACGATTAGCCATAAAGTATTATGTATCCTTTTTTTCTGCGGGTCCACTGAATGATAAACTTTGGTCCCTCTCCCCTGAGTTCGCTCTACACCAAATCTTCGCCCAACGTTTTTCATTATTCACAGGATATCAAACTTGATTCATTTCTTTCCTGACTATATTGGTGTAAAGCTAAAGTCAGCGGTGTTACCGGTAAGTTTAAGTAATTTACTCATTAAAAGTACAAAAATAATAACTTTAATTTATAGCACGATGATTGATTAAGACCCTAAATACATGAAAAAAAGTTATTTGAAGTAAGTTTCCCGTCTAGGGAATTCTTGACCTGGAAGCAAGTCGTTGACTGGCGGTTGCAGTTATGACTAAACAACCATCATTAATTCTATTATTTAAATGAAAGCAACTGATTGAGGATGTTCAAAATAGAGGCGTGGGAAACAGAAATTTAGCTGACTGCGGTAGACGGGCATCTGACAGAGAAAGTGTGGGTTTTCTAGAGGCGAGACCAGTTCGATTTTACTTCTGTCCTTTTGGGGCTTGCTTTTCTAAGGGTTAAACTCCATTTTCACTGCCCTGATTGACTAGCCAATAATAATGCTTGCCTAATAGTCCTTTGTATTAAGGAGAAGAAGGACCCCCAGGAGGCCAATATACTTGGCGGACCAATCAAAATAATGGCCTTGTGTTGTAGTATCGGAGTTTGGAGACGAGAATCCCCGCCCATGTTTTTCTCTCATTGGCGGACAAATCAAAATTGTGCGCTTGTATAGCAACATTTTTCATGTTTCGGAATCGCGCACTAATTTTTCGCGATTATCACAGGCATCAATCTCACCTCAGTTCAACGGTGTCATATCTCTGATAAAAAAAACAAAAAAAAAATCAACCCTGACCTTTAAAGATTTACTTTGTTTCACTCCTTTCAACTTGCAATTCCTTTATCAAATGAAAACAATATTCAAGTATAATTTCAACAGAATCTAAGATTGTACCTTATGATCAATCTTACCTAAATTCACAATTTCACTTATTAAACAATAACCCCAAAGTGATATAAACGTGAAAATTCATTAGAATCATTTTTAAACAAAACATATTTTCCCTTCCTTAGAGGTAAAAATTAGATCGGCACTAAACCTTTGACTTCAGTCAGAGATTCATAAATCATTGACAGCTTATATAAAACAGAAAGTCAGTGGATGAAAATACAATATGGAGGTTCGTATAGATTTTTCGTAAAATGGATTAAACAACTTTACGTGGCAGAGTATGAAAATTAATTCATTTAAAAGAAACAAGATTTGCATTTGATCTGATAAGAGGAATGATTGAAAACAATGCATCGGAAAATGAGAACCCACAATAAGGTGAGTATTATCTATTAGAATAATCCAGACCCCAAATCGACGTAAATGCTGGCAAATATACACATGATTGCGAAAGAAATATCTACAGAACGAAACCAAATCATTGTCTGTTGTGAACCGAAACAAAGCTATGAGAAAAAGCATAGAAAAGATAGCGAATGGCAATTATAGAGTAGGTGTGGATATATATATATATATATATATATATATATATATATATATATATATATAGAGAGAGAGAGAGAGAGAGAGAGAGAGAGGGGAGAGGATAGGGAGGGAGGGAGAGAATGAGGGAAAAAGAGAGATGATATGAATAGGCTTGACGTCTGTGGTTATCCGGTGGGAACTGAGGCAATCAATTAAAGTTGATGAGACATGCATGCAAAAACCAGAATATGTCTTTGATAATAAGAATTCGAGATTCAAACAGATAAAGCAATCAAGAGCAGAAGACTAGATCTAATTATTGTCAAAAATATCAGATAGCGTCTCTAGCTGTTGTTGCAAATCACATTAGCAAAAATCAAAAAAGAAAATAATGTTGGATGAATAAATTGTGTTTGCATGGGAATTGAAGAAACTTCGCCACAATACGTTTGAGTGCCGGTAACAATTGCAGACAGTGTAGAGCTAAAAGATGGTAAAATTCAGTCAATTTAAAGAAGAACTGGGACTCTTCGCACTGCGTTCTCGTTACTACAAATCTGAAGAGACTATTGTCATATTCAGTAAAATTTCAGTGGCACAATTAGCACCGAAAAGTCAGTGAGTAAGTTATGAAGAAATGCAGCGACGATTGGAACAAATCTCTTTTAAGGAAAACAGTTACAGGTAAAGAATTTTCGAATATATGAGACGAAAGTTAAATCATCTCTGCAACAAGATTATGATCTAGACCAGTGCTTCCAAAATATATTATTATTAGGTTGGTGCAAAAATAATGATGTAATAATGTCGTTTTTTGACGTTAAAAATACGTCAAAAAACGACATTATTACGTCATTATTTTTGCACCAACCTAATATTATTCATTACTTGGAATTGCATGCATGAGTCCCAGGAAAAATAGTTATCAATAAAAATTGACCGATTTTATTATTGTGATATTTTTGTACTATATCAATATTAAATATATAGTAACTAGAGTCCGCAAATTGAGGGAGAAAGTTAATCTTTTGAACCCGTGGTTATCTCACTTCTTATATCTCTGGTTTTTTTTGTTTTTTTTAAATGTAATTTTTAATAAATAATAATTTTGAGGCTCGAGCAAATATTCATTCAGAAAATTCTTCCCAGATAAAAGAAGTTTGGCAAACACTGATCGAGACAAACAAACGCTTACTAGAGGCTAGTTCTCAGAGCTTGAATGCATGGAGATATGCACAAAGAAAAAACTCTCCAAAGAAAAGAACAATAAAATAATAATCGGGAAAGCCATTAAATCATAAACCCTAATTGCTTCAAATCTGCAATAAACGTAAGAAAGAATCGAAACTGAAATTGATGCAATACTAAAAACCTCTCAAAAGTCATTAATAAAGAAAGAATAAAATATTCGGAAATGACAATGAGAATATATAAACACGTACATAGGGAAATAACTGTCTTAAAAGTCGAATCGAATACTAAGTTGATTAAACAATCGATAAACTCGAATATTACAAAAGTCAATCACGGAAATATTAAATGGAACAACCCAAAAATGGCGGGTCAAAGTAGCAAAGAATCCATCAATAGTAAAATAAAAAAAAATAGACAAAAATTAAATATGGATTAAGACGGAAGACAAGCCGAACGAATGGCAGAAAAAGCATCATAGGTATAGCTATATAGGTGAAGACTTAAGCAATATACTGATAATTACTTAATGAAGCTGAATAAGGTTAAGTCCAGGAGTACACCATAAAGGCCAAGATATGTAAACCAGAGCGAAACAACAAATAGACGGTGTATAAAACAGTGAACATTATACTGTATCGGTGATTTTTTTCTAAGCAAAGCAAGTTATGTTATCATGTTATGCTATCGATAGACGAGTTCATGCTTTCATTATCGTTCTGCTCAACGCAAACACAATCTACATATCGACGATGAATTATGGAGAGAACAACTGAAGCAATTGTATTTCACTTTGAAATGAAACTTATCTATCTTTCGTCTTTTATTGCAATTGTAATATTAAGCATTTTAAAATGTGCATATTAAATGAAAATTTGCATGTTATTTCATTTAATTTGTTCAAATGTTCTTTGGTGATAGAAAAGAGTAATTTACAATGCTAAATCTTAATTTGAAGAATGAAGTGAGTTTGCACCTCATATTCGGATTCTAGATCGTGATATTCATGAACGGGTTTCTCTTCTCTTTCCGCAGTATCGCCAGTGATACAGTTTCACGCACGTAAACAGATACATGGAAACACATAATATAATGAATTTAACATTATGAGCGCAGAATATTCAAGGTCACTATGTGACAACAAAATAACAGATTTATTCGAGAAATCTGGTGGAATTCATTTCAATTAATATGGAACGCTTGGAGCAATGTGCAATTCATATTTTGAAAATCGCAAAAATAAAAACTATTGCATAGTGTGGCCAACCAACTTGGGATTTGGCAAGGGGTTCTATTTTGACTAATGAAACAATGGTGTTTATATATATATATATATATATATATATATATATATATATATATATATAGTAGCAGCATGGGGCGGCGTTGCCCGTGCTTGATTCAAAAATCGTACGACTCGTACAGCAATCGCTATCACTTCACTTAAAAATTAAATTTGACTTCTTTGCCTTTAAATGACTGACCTTTTCCGTGCTGATGTTGCTACATGCCTTACTTCTTGCCTATCTCACACTGCGATTTTTTTCTAAGCTCTATACTAAACATTAAATCTGTTACGAAAAAAGAACTAAACAAAATGGACACAAAATGATCAGCTTTAAAAAAAGGACTCGTCACTGGAAAAACCGAATGAAAAAAGAAGGTAACAACAAATACTTTTCACACTCAACCCAGTTCTGCGGAATCAGAATCAACGTTGAGTTTAAGCAAGCGAATGAGCCAGTTTAATAAAGTGCCATGCAGATTTAAATTTTCCCCACTTGTGACGAATGCAGCTGTCGATTTTAGAATAGAATCTTCCTGCCTATTCGTGGCAGACAGCTATAGGCTCTCACTCTGGCCAGTACAAAATGGCCGCAAACTACATGAAAACTGCCGTAGAAGCATAAAGAATCGATTATTTCCATTATCGATGGGAGTTGGGAAATGTAACGTCGGCCGTGGCCTTTCCGCTACCTTGGAGCATATGCATGTAAAATTTGGTGCAGATCCGTCGAAAATTGCGTCCGTGCATTCCTTACACACACACACATATCCGGTCTTACACACACACACATATATATATATATATATATATATATATATATATATATATATATATATATATATATATGTTTGTATGTATGTGTGTGTGTGTGGGTGTAAAAAAATTTTGGATTCCAAAAAAAAAACTTCGCTTGAGGATCGAACAGAGCTTACTTTAATTCAATTTAATTCTAATAATTATATTGAAGTTTTCGGCTCTTGTTTTTGAAACATGAGACCTCTTATGTAGCGTGTTGGAATCATATTTTTAAATAAATAATTATATGTATGCTCTACTTTTGTATTGAGCACTATTTTTAAAAAATAATAACAAAAATACTAAAGAACTTTAGATTACTTACCTAACCAGTTCTTTCCTATTTTCTATATATTTTCACATATATATATATATATATATATATATATATATATATATATATATATATATATATATATATATATATATATATGTGAGTGCTTGACTGTATGTTTGTACGTGCATGCGCCCTAAGTGGCTATTTATTTGGAAATGAAACTTAGGCTTTTTAAACCTTCATATGAACGAATTCTATTTATTTAGTCCGACCATATTTGCCATATTTACCAAACCTATTTTCTCATTGAGATTCTAATTCAAATCTTTAGTCTTCCTTTCTTGATGATTCACTTTTTACTTAGCTCTCTTCTAACGTCTAACCCTATGAATTTTCCTCACATATTTTCTCAAAGTTTCATTTCATCATTATACGTTCTTGTCTCAGATTTCAAAACAATCGACTTCTACTGAAAGAAAAACCTTTTTTCCCCCAAACAACTTTCTTCCCTTATCTGAATATACATCATATTATCGTTAATCTATATTTTCATAGCTTCTCTTTCTCTTATCTTACCCTCTTTTTTTTTCTGACTTCTCAATATTTTCTTTTACTTTTATCTCTCTTGCTATCTCTTTCATCTCACTTCATTACTCTCTTTCCTTCCCTTACTGCCTATCCGAACAGACTGAATCTCTCACATTATTCATTTCCATTTCTAAATGTTTATTCCAATATTCTCCTCTTGTTTCTGCCACTCTTATTCCTTAATTTTCTCTTTTATCTTTTTTCCGTTACTTCATTCTAGTTTAATTTCTTTGCACCTTTTCATTACCTTTCTCTTTCTGTTTGTCTCAGAATTGATGAAGTTTATGTCTGCGGATGTCTCGGATACTCGCTTGCGCAATGAACCTCTACTTATCTTTACCCACGTCTTCTTTCATATGCCGGTTTTTCCACGTGTCCCCGGGGTCTAGTTATCGAAAATTACGACGATACATTACAGTAACGTGACGTGGATTATGTCCTCTTACGTTATTTGACTATCTCTTTCCTAGTATCAATTTCAATGGGACGTCTATTTACTTTGCATTTTTCTTTCTTCCTTTCTCCTTTTTAGTTTCCTTATTTTCCTTACTTCTCAATTTCATTTTATTTCACGTAGAATATGTTAATTTCTTTTACGTTCTTCATTTCTCTTCAATTCTCTGTCATATCTTATTGTGCGATCAGTTCTTGCACTGATCCCACTTATAGCGCTTACGTTATGATCTCTATATAAAATCAACTACTGCATTTATGCAAGTACACTATACTTACTATCCATCATTCTCTTATTCGACTTCTATCATATACAGTAATAACAACATACAAATTTCAAGACTCGAGAGCGTTTAAAAGCGTTTACGTAACCTTGGGGGTGATAAATTATTTTCCACCCTAAAGCCACCTTTCCACATACAAAACTTCGCAAGCATATGGCTATTCTATTGCTATTTCCATGTCTTGACGAACTGTATTCGTTTGTTTCATCAGTCCAGACGTTTACAACTCGTATACCCACCCAATGCCATATACCCGGGTTCGAATTATCAACATTTCCTTCGTATTCTATTAGCAAGAAAAAAGTTAATCTGAAGAGTTTTCCTCTGCGAACAGCTATTAGGTTGGTGCAAAAATAATGACGTAATAATGTCGTTTTTTGACGTATTTTTTAACGCACTAACCTAATACTTTTTGGAATAGACTCCAGATTGTATGTTTCCTCGATCACTACTCTCTTATGCTCTTCAAGTCTAAGGTCAAAATCTATCTTATCCTAAATATATTTATAATATGCACTTACCTTCTCCTATTATGTCCACCAAACAACATCATTAAATAATTATAACTTGAGTGACACTCCGGCCTTATTCTTGCAGAATATTCATCAAAAGAAATATGAATGAAAACACCATAAACACTTTCTTCATAACCTTTACACTAGCGAAATAATTAAAAAAATACCGTGTTGCAAGATATTTCTCGTCAGTATATTTGTGATCGGTGACCTCATGAACCTAAATTAGATATAATAGTCTCATCAAATAAGTGTAGATATTTACAAACGAAATATATATATATATATATATATATATATATATATATATATATATATATATATATGTGTGTGTGTGTGTGTGTACACACACATACAAATACACACCTTGTCTATATACAGCCTTTAACTTTGTTACTTGATGGAAAAGGAGAGTTACCACTCGAAACTTGCACGCCATTACTAATAAGTTTATTTCACAATGAATGGGAGCATACGTGATTTTCCTGCTAATGTTGATATTGTTAAACTCGTCTTCATGATCACACACACACACACACACAAAAGATAGATGCTCTAATAACATCCACTATTTTGCAGTGTCTTGCACGCTTGCCCTTTTAATCTATTAAGATAGTGTTCATTCTTTAAAAAAAAAATCATTTCATTCTGTGACCTTTCAGAAATCTGATGTAGTCCAAGAAACGTACAAAAGATGTTTTGGAAAATGGCAACATTAAAAGGAAAACACACTGACAGAGCAAATGATTTTCATTCCTGTGTAACAAGGTATATTTTATAAGGATCCATACTTCGTATAGAATCTAAAACATCATACATGTAAAATATTTTCTTTGCAATTTCCGGTGAAATCTCAGATCTAGCTGGATTTGTTTACTAATTGAGGATGTTATTTAAACAAACGATAAATTTTACATATTCTTTTTTTATTTAGCAGAAAGAAATTCGAGTTAAAATAATGCAGTTCAAACATATTTTTCATAGATCTCATTTGACAGCGGGCCGTTAATGTTCTGAAATGTTGCGTTAAACAAAGTATTCAGCGGTTATAATGTTTCTCGCACCCGTATTTAAACGGCAACAACAATCTATAGAAGAAAACTCTTAGACGCCACTTCGAAAACATGTCCAGGGAAAAAAAGCAATAAATACAGACTTATTATTCCCCGGAGAACACTTAGATAATTTGATGTCTCATTTGATCTGCATGTGAAACTGAAGCTTTTCAGACGATACGCTTTATAAGTACACTAGATAGCAATGAACGCCGTTTGGGTAAGTTGCATGACTCATTACGCTGACGAGACATTATCGTAAGACATAATCACCTTATTTAATATTATATCGATGATGTCTCCCTCGCTGAAACAGAAGTATTTCTTTTGACGTCACTCCTACACAGCAAAGTATTATTTACAAACATGGACTTATTTGTTTCTATCACTCACAGATGGTCTTTGAAATCAGAAAAGAAATATTAGATTCTGGCGAATAATTTCATGCTTGAAATATTCCACGAGGAAAACTAGATTGGCCCCAAAACATACTGGAATTCAGCATACAACTTACTTCCAATGCCATGAAGATATTTATAAAATAAATAGCTAAATAAATAAAAAGAAGACATATACTACGAAATAAAACAATCTTAATAACTGCAGTTCCTATGATATAATGTAAAACCTATTCAACAGATTTTTCTTCATACATATTTGTAAATTTATTTATAATATTGACAAAGATGCTCAAACACTCAAATATATATATATATATATATATATATATATATATATATATATATATATATATACATATATATATATATATAATGTTAAGATTCGAACGGTTGGAATCTTAACATTATCGATTTGCCAGTAAGGACATTTCCTAATGTTATCGGTCTGGAGGGGAGCGATGCCAGTTTGCAGCACCCTTGACCTAAGCGTTGTGACTGAAATTGTGTACACCGAACCCATAGGGGCCTTCAATGGCATGATGTCACAAGACATCGTGACCGAGGGTTTGATCGTGCTGGCCTCGTTCCCAGTGCTGATCACGCTGGATAATACGCTTTCTCCCATGATCAGTAACTAACGTCTGCTTATCCTTTTTGCAGTATAAAACACAGTTGGGCTCTTTGGCTGTTTAACAAAAAAAAAAAAAAGTACTTGAGTGGGGTTTGCAATAGAGATTGGGTAGCCGGTCAATAAGACGGGTATACTCGAATACCAGTGGCCAGTTATTATTATTATTATTATTATTATTATTATTATTATTATTATATATATATATATATATATATATATATATATTAGATATTATTTTAGTGGATACTCGTATTTGAGTAGAGGATCCGTTTATTTACTATGCACTATATTCAGTTATTTTCATCTACCGGCCTGAAGATTCGAGAAATCTTATTAGTAAAGATATATATCCCCTCTGGATACTGCATCTTAATACTGAAATTTAAAAATACAAAGAGATTCTCCAAAATACATTGAGCAGAACAAAATGAACAACTACTGAACGTCATATCAACCACCTAAATAATATTTAGAACTCAACCAAGAACACCGCATTAATAAAATAAGGTCTTCAACTTATAGAATGGAAGGATTGTATTACCTAATGATAAATGTAAATTTTCCTATCAACGGCAACTAAACAGAATTCTTGAATATCGGAAAGAGAATCAAAATCGGACTATTCTAACAATCAAGCCAACAGCTGGCACAGGAAAAAATAATGAAGGTGCCCCCAAATTTGAGAGATTTTCTTAAAGCAGGTTTGAAAAATAATTTTCCACACAGGAAACACAATAATATTCTCACAAACTCCAAACAGTTGCAAAATATGCAACAACCCTAATAACATCATCAGACGCGTTGATAAAACAAATAAATCATCTTTTTCTCAAACGAAAAGATTACAACCATGAATTACAATCTGTCTTAAATTACAACAAAATTCTCTAAATTAAGAAAAAATCCCACAGAATCATAAAAGAACTGAGCTAGGGAAACTGAGAAAGATAGCTTAAAAATCATGGATATTGTCGGGGAGTCCCAACCAAAATATCTGTACGTTAATGTAAACCGCATAAACCAAGTTTTCCTCTACGAACTGTCATATCCCAAATACCTACACTTGCATATCAGATATCAAAAAATACGAATAAAAAATTTCCCGATACATAGCCAACAATTACAGCATATCATCAACAAATGAATTCATTCACATCTTAAAAGCAACAAACCCCACAGTTAATACATTAGCTTCACTCGATGTTGAAATATTTTTTACCAACGTTTAGTTGAAGAAACAATCAACATAATGAGTAACTGCAGCTACAATCAGCTGTCAATCCCTCCTCGAAAAATTCGAGCAGCAACACTCCGGAAACCATTAAGCCTCTCTGATAATATGGGAACTACTACATCCAAGCTAATGTCATCAGCATAGGAAACCCATTAGTTCCTGGGTTCTCTAAATTTTACAAGTCTTATACTGAAAATAAAGTGTTTACAACAACCGAGAAAGTACAAATCTACACAAGGTCCGTTGACGACATTTTTGTTTTGGTAAGAATAAGGACAACATTATAAATCTAAAATAAACTTTTGGAAACCGTTAACACTAAAATGTATATATGAACGCATGGTTAATAAAAAAAAATCCCATTCCTTGACGTTGATAGAGAACTCATACCCAAAGTATTTACCATTTGCCCATATAAAAAACACCCCCAGTTTATTTTTTTTCAAAATAGAAAGATACTCAAACTAATTCCAGCCGCGCGCAATATCTGAAGGATCGGAAATACGTTCCTATTAAAAGCAAAACAAAACTAAATTACAATGTAATCGTCAAGACAACCCCCCCCCAAAAAAAAATACAACACCACAGATGAAGGAAAAAAAAAGCTTCTGGAAAACGACTATAGAAGTGGTCGAAAGCGCTTGGGACAATGACAGTTATGGAATGCTTTGTACACACTTCTATAAAACTGTAAGGATGCTGGAAAAACTTAATAAGAAATTAATTAAATCTTCCTTGAAAGATGTTTGAAAGAAAGATCGATATATATATATATATATATATATATATATATATATATATATATATATATATATATATAGCGACATTTCTTTAAAAAATATATATGGATGTGTGTTTGTATATGCAAAGTAGTGACTGCTGGCGGTGCTAAAATAATGCTAGAATTCATGCTAATTATAAACATACGTTTTTTTCGTCACCGTTTTTAACAGAAGGGAATATTTGAAAACCATTTCCAGTGCATTCAGTTTCCATTCTTTTTATTTCTAATTTGTTAGGTAATCTATCCAGGAGAAAATTTTCATTTAATTCGTTAATATTTCACCACTTGTTTCTACTGATTAATATCGTCTTATTGCTACAGATGTAAACAATTTTTCTAAAATATCCCAATTCTTTTTTGCAATATAAAATTGCGATTTTAAATTTAACTGTAATTTTTTTAGAAAATGTCGAACACAAACATATTAATATAATTATTATACGAATAAATAAATGAGAAAATATAAACCTTAAAAATAGAGAATATTCATATGTGTGTTTACGTGTGTATAAAAGTGGACATTGACCTCAAAACTAAGTGGCGACAGTCTGTTTCAAGCTTCAACGCAATCTTTGGACCAATCTTCAGAGCTGAATACGCTCTGACTCTGATATACAGGATTTAAATTATATCTATATACGCTCAATTTCTTATAATGAACAAATTTAGGCATTATAGCATAAGTTAATACGCTATTTTAATCATGAACAGATACACACGCATATATATACATATATATATATATATATATATATATATATATATATATATATATATATATATATATATATATATTTAGCGAAATCTACAATTTTAAATACTTTTTATTCATTTGAGTATTATTTTTCTTTCAAATTGATAGAAATTAATTATAAACATTGCGAACAACTTCACGCAAAATTGTTTGTATATCTTTTTATAGTAAAAATGAACTTTTGTATAAGATAATATAAGATAAACGGAGAATGCGTTTATATATGTGCAGATCTATGTGACACAAGCTTACATTGTTTTCATTGTGTCTATATGAAATGATAACAATGGAATGAACGCAATGGATTTTTGCATCATGTGAGTAAATTTTTACTAATCATTATTTTCTAATACTAGACTAAATATTGGAAAGTTAGTAATAATTAATTGTGAGAATTTAAGTTTCGTTTGTGTAAGAAAGTATCGAAAAAACACCCTGGCCAAAGGTTCACTGAAAGAGTAGTTAACGAACAAGAATTGATCATATTTATAATAAAACAATAGGCGCCGGATGAATGTGAAATTTCCATTTAGTAATCTCAAAATTATTGGATAATATATATTTTAAATCCTTTTAAGAAAGAAAAATGTTGCTGAACATATTCTGAAGTTGAGCCTCCAAAATTTATTTTTAAGATATTTTACCGTTTCTAATTCAAAGAATATAGCGCGTCTTAGCTCGCGCGTTAATATATATGAATAGAAAATTCAAATATTCGGAGCCTATCAATGTAAAAATATTGAATTATTTTCTGTGAGCCGGTTTCAGTAAGAGAATAATTCTAGAACGGGTCTCTCTCTTTGTCTGTCTGTCACTCTGTATCTCTCTCTCTCTATATATATATATATATATCTATATATATATATATATATATATATATATATATATATATATATATATATATATATATATACTCATGTAGGAAAACTACACTATATATCGAAAATAGTACATTTTTAAATATAGGCATCTTGAACACAGAAATCAACACTCGTACATTTTATTACCTCAAGCGATCTATTTAATATCTGTATATATATATTTGAATTATGATGTTTGGCCAATATATAAATATTCCGTATTGAACAATGATTCTAACTATTTATTGTCATGAAGCAAAATAATGGTTTGTTGCCTAAAAGGAATGCTTTATTTTTAGGTTCGTCTGTGGAACCCTCCTATTAAATTATCTGCCTATTTATTGATGTCTATGTTTGTCTGCCGTTGTCTCACACTCTCTTTTCTCTCGTTATCTATCTATCTATCTATATATATATATATATATATATATATATATATATATATATATATGTATATATGTCTGTGTGTGTGTGTGTGCACGCGCACACGTGTGTGTGTGTGTGTGTATATGCGCAAAAAATTCTTTGGCATGTCTGACTGAATAAATTACAGTCATTATGCCTGCATATTTTGATGATAATCCTTTCATATTCACGAGTATATTTCCGTATATCACAAATAAATGAGACAAGAAACGGACTGTAACAGGGAATCACTTTTATTTCCGAAATACTTTCCTTCACTTTCTGATATACATACATTCACACACACGCAGGAACACACACACACACACACACACACACACACACACACACATATATATATATATATATATATATATATATATATATATATTTGATATACATATATATTACATATATGTAACATTTCAGATATAACTAAAATATATACATATAAAAAGAAAATAGGAATAAAGATAAAAGGAAAACTACTGTATTCTTTTGTACATCAAAGATTCTATTGATTCATGTGCTCACAGTTCACGCTTTATGTAACATTTTTGGCAAACAGTTCGTTTGGTTTAATACGAAATTTTCAAAAACAATGTAAATAAAACGTAATAAACATAATTATGTATGATTAAGAGATAATATAAACTCACTCACTCACACACACATACACGGATATATATATATATATATATATATATATATATATATATATATATATATATATATATATATATATATATGCAAATCAATGGCCTGAAGATTGCGATTAAGCATGAAACAGATTGTCACCGCTGGCTGTTGAGCTCAATGTTCACTTTTATAATTGCATACGTTCTATCTCTAATATTAAGCATATTAGCCCATAAATATAGTAGACATTTAAACTATATTTTATCGTAGTATTATACACACAGAGACAAGCACACACAAATTAATTACATATACCTACATACATTCAAACATACATACATGCATATATATATATATATATATATATATATATATATATATATATATATATATATATATATATATATATGAATAACAGAAATGATCAGGCTTGAATTAGAAAAGTGAACAGTAGTAATAAAATGTGTTCAATACGCCTGTAAAAATAAATAATATGTATAGCTTCATTTGATTTCACTACTTTGGTTTCAAAATTACGCTATCCTCACGCGATTTTTATCACTTGCCCTCTCAACACTAGCGCAGTCTGTATAGGATGATGGTCAGATGATAACGCCAGACAACAGAATAACTTATGAAAATATAAGAAAGCGCTTTTCAAACTCTTCAAGAGCCTCAGCTTTGAGATAGAAGTCGTAGTGGATAAAAACTTTGTTAACTCTCTGGACGTAAAATTAAATCTTCAAACTGCCACTGTCTTTCCATACATGAAAACCAACGCGAAATTAAAATACCTGAATAATACATCTAACCAACTAGTGAATATAATAAAGCACATCCCTAAAAGAATATAGTCTAGTTTGTCAATAAAATTCTAGAAGAATAATTTTTGGGTGATAAAAAGAAAGAATATAAGAAGAACGTAAAGGTAGAGGGTCACAAAACTCAACTAGAATTGAAACGTCAAAGTAAACAACATATGAAGAACAATTCAAGGAAATGAAAAAAAATAACTTGTTTTAACCACAATTTATTCAATTTAGAAATAAAATGTTAAATAATGAAATTGTTCCATAATTTTTTAGAGATTTCTTCCCCCAAATTTCAGAATTACATGACATTCAATAAAAACACAGTTAAATTAAGCTACAACTACACTCGTAAGTTAGAAAGATAACGCAAAAAAATTCAAAACTAACGCGCAGCAAACTATAGTTAACACGAATAATTTATGCAACTGCAGAATTAAAAATAGATGTCCATTAAATGGAACTTGTAAAACTGAAGCAATAATCTATACAGCAGAAGTAACAGATATATATGGCCAAAATATAACGTGTATAGAACGCAATGAAGGTACTTTCCAACGTAGATGGTACAACCATATGTCGTCTTTCAAACTAGCGCCTCATATATGCATCATATGTGATCTACCAAACATGCCAAAATTGTACGGAATTTAAAATAGGAAAACAACAGGGATCCGATTTAAAAAAAAAGCCGAAGCCTTAAAACAACTACAATAACACTGCAACGTCTACCAACAGTAACATTATCTATAATGACAATTCCGGGTACCAAATAACATTTAAATAAGAGATCCGAAGTTATGGGCCGTTGCATCCATATAAAAATTCCTCCCCAGCTCATATAAGGCTGATAAAAAAGGTCTGTTCATTTTTATTAAATCCCCCACTGATAACCTGGCTTTTCTCCTCCTTCCCTTATTCTTCTACTTTTTCCTACTTCACATTCTTCTCCTCCTTTCTATCACACCCAACGCTGTGCGTTTGTTTGTTTATTTCTAAAAATAATATAGTGTTCATTGTTTCGTTTTTTTAATTAAAGCGTTGGAAGGTGAATTGATAAAATCACCTGAGGATACAGTAATGTTGAAACCAAGGTAGCGAAATCAACAGATTTCCTAATTTTTTAAATTATATATATATATATATATATATATATATATATATGTGTGTGTGTGTGTGTGTGTGTGTGCGTGTGTTGGTGGGTGTGTAGCATTCTACATGTACAAGCTATTTAAAATGAAGTACATTCATACAAATCTAAATAAATCTTATGTAAAACTAAAGTAACGTATATTTCCTTTATTTTTGCTTGGCTTTTGTAGTAATAATAACAATAATAATACTGATGAATAAAACCATTTTCTGGTAATTGTTTAAAAACCGAAATTTTTTCTGATGTCAACTAATAACAGTATTTATTGGAGTTAAATATGTTCCTTTGGTAAGACTAATAAAAAATGACAACAGCACATGCAATATCAAGAGAATGCCCGAGCTATCCACTGAAGTATTTTCCGTCTTACCGCCGTAAAACTATATTTCGGTCATTCATATATATATATATATATATATATATATATATATATATATATATATATATATATATATATATATATATATATTCTTCATAGAATATACGTTTTTGTAATCACTTGCCTCATGTAATTATGAGATTAGCATATATCATCCATATGTATTTGTATATAAAATGCAATATGATGAAAAACGAAGATTAAACGATTATCTTGGACGGTGTAATTTCTCTTATTTTCGAGGTTTGCATTGGCGTCTGTACCTTCAGGAATCTTATCTGAAATTTCAAAATCAGAAATCACGCCTGGAAGAATTCTTCTAAGATAAAAAAAAATGGTTAACTACCTTTATCGATTGTCTTTCCTTTTGTTCATATATAAATAGAACTACTACGGAATGTCTTCTTATTGTTTCTGAATCTAAAAGTGTCTGCTGTGGAGTCAAATGCGTTCATTCAGGTGTGTTTAACCAGATGTGCGTCACTTGCATAATTCCAATCAGTGAGTAACACGCATTAATTGTAGAAATTGTATCGAGAAAAACTGGAAAATCGATCAGAGGATTAGTAGCTGATCTCAATGAGGCATGAGAGATCTTTGAAAGCAATTTGAAGGATTAAAGAAGAATCCGTGTTGAAATGTGCAATGACATCGAGATCAGTTTGCTTGACGCCATTTTCCACAGGAAAGGGATCAGAGAGTTATCTCTTAAAATCATTGCCTGCATTCATGCAGACATAAAAGTTTCTCTCTTTGTTAACTTATCTGGACATCCACGCTTCTTTAATTCTCCCGTAAGTGTCTGCCTATAGCTCTTATCAAAAGCTTTTCTAAGATCATATTTGCTGAGACATGTTCTAGACACTTCTCTTGAAACGGACGCTTTCTAAACTGAAGTGTTTCTAAGATTGTAACCAAAACCAGATTATGATTTGGAGTTGATGCCTGGACATGCGTATATGACAAAATAGTTATGGTGAATGCGCATTTAAGCATTATATTTATATATATATATATATATGTATTTAGTCGGTGCGTTTCGTCATCCGGGTGAATCATTGCCTTGTAAAAGTCTTTTAGACGATATATATATATATATATATATATATATATATATATATATATATATATATATATATATATATATATATATATAGTGTTGATGACCGGGAGATACGCCAAGGTTTGGGTTTATTTTTGCCCAAGGCCTTTAGTTGGATGCAAATGAATTTAGCTTCCTCCTAGTGGATTATATTATTAGTTGGTTGGGTTTTAACACACATACACATACACACACATATATTTATACATATAATTGTGTGAAGGCAGACATAAACACATACAAACACACACACACACACACACACACACATATATATATATATATATATATATATATATATATATATATATATATATATATATATATATGTACACACGCTCCCATACATACATATACACACCATCACTTTCCACCACTAAGCTTCGATTATAATATTAGGAATGACGAGCTATACCCAAAATAATTTAATGGGAAGATATTAAAGTAAAAATTTACTCAGAGGGGGTTATATCAATTTAGGTGTTCTGATTTGTTGCTAGTGATTGATTGCAAGATCTATGTAAGGTTGAACTTGCTTCAATTCCTACATTTTAATACTAGTATTTTCCTTGGATTTAATAGTTTGCATTGATCATTGTATTTAATTATTCTATTTTTTTCCTCTATACGTAGCCTGCATCTATCTATAAAGCTATTAGTGTCTGTGCGGAAACTATAATTTTCCAATCTATCTTCGGATTTAGACAATTTTCTTTCAATTCTAAACATTTCTATGAAATGCCTGTTTGGAATTTTAGTTCATGATTAGTAAACGAGTGTCTATGGGAATAAATTCTTTGTTTTAATTCTCCCGCGGGAATTCCGATGTAAACATTATAATCTGTCATAATTACTTTGGGTGCAATGTTTGCTTGGTATATTAATAGTAGATATGCATTTGGCTTTGAGTGGGCAGGTTTTCCTATCTCAACATTTAGAGGAGTGTTTCGTATTAGATTTATTTTTCCCATAGAATTGGCTTAAAACAGAATTGTTATGGGAGTTGATAATTTGGTACATGTTGTTACTGCAGGAGTAGCTAATTTTGACCGATTTCCTATTGAAGATCTTAGAGTGTTGTTTATGTGGAAGTGTTTATTTATTAATTTTTCTCCTATATTAATCCTTGAAAGTTTGCAGAGTTAGCACGCATCTGAGATCACACACACAACCACACACATACACACACATACACACACGCACACACTTATATAATAATATATAATAATGGTCACCAACATTGTCAAGTGAAGTCATTTATGACTACGTAGCGATTTCAATACTTACTGGATGTTCCATACTTGTGACCTTGTGCCACATCAAATCTGTGCTACTTCGTAATTATATACATACACACACACACACACACACACACACACACATATATATATATATATATATATATATATATATATATATGTATACGTTGCAGTATATTCCTTGCGCATTATAGTGTTAGGTATCAATTCTTACACTGGGACGGGCTCTAAGGTGTATAATTATCCCAGCAAGGGATTTTATTTGTTTTAAGCATATGCATCATACCCGGTGGTCATTTCGTTACTTAATCAAATTGAATTGAATCTTCTCCATGATCTTTCACGTATCTTTACAAACTTGGAAGGGATTTTCAGATTGTGCCATATACCATACACATGACCATCTTATTTCCTAGGGAGGGTATCGCAATTATGTTTAAGAGCAATGTGGTGACATTTAATGTCCTTGGCATAAGCATAACTTTGATTACAAGACACGACTGCATATAATAAACTCCCGTAAATGAAATCCGATTGGAAAGTCAGATATGATCCATTTATAAACCTACACATATCATTCTAAAAGCAGCTACATACTGCTAAATTTAATGGATTTTTTAATTTCTGTCACAAAACAGTAATATTTTCTTTTCACAATAACTGTATTCCCTTTGTTGTTTGTGTTGCGCCCATTTACCAGGTTTGTTTTTACCTTAATAGAGACACTTTGGAAGTCGTGTCTTGCCTGCGGTCAATGCACCAAACCCATCTCATCTGAATCAAAAGCATCCAATATTCAATCCTACTTGAAGTAGAGAGTTGAATGTAATGATTATGGGACAATTGAGCAACCATGGTTACCTCAATATTTTCTTTGAGCCACAGATCCATTGGTTAGTGATTTATATCATTGCCGTACATATTAGAATATGAATCTGTACCCTTACACATCATGATCATACATCTCTAAACTTTTTCATTTGATTAACCTGGACGATTACGTCTGGGAGTGTTGTCGAGAGCGAGATCATCCAGTGTTCAGTAGTACCAATGACTCTTCGAAGACCGTCATCGTTGATTTCATGAAAATGAACCACATGATCCGGACAAGTAATCGTTTTTGAGGACTCATTGAGACATTTTCGATTCAGTGAGTGGATTTATTGAATAACATTTTTTATTCTCTAAGTTGAAATGTGTACAACTTTTTAAAACAATCTACATATATTTTATTTCACTTGAATAAACTTGCTTTATTTTTGTTTAAGCTATAATTTATTCTCAGTTACCTTGTATATGGGACATTTTAAAGCCTATGTATCCCGCTTACCCTTTCACAATTCGTGTGCTTCCCAGTTTTACATTTCTCAGCTTGTATATATATATATATATATATATATATATATATATACGTCTTTTTTTATCCCTCTATCTTCATAAATCCATATCATCGACGACCAATTTTCTTTCATTCATTGTTACTATTTCATTTTATGATCCATATATTTTGTTCGATATTTTCCATTTCCTTACACGCGTATCTGTTGATTACATTCGGATTTTGATCTCGTCTCGTTATTTTTCCATCTTCTTATTTTGCTTATTTATTTAACAAAGACAAGAGATTTTTTTTACTCTTTACCAATAACCCCTCTTCATCTTCCTTGTAACTTTTATTGGTTGCTTTACTTCCCCCCGCATGCCACATATTTATTTCTTCCTTTTTTTATACTTTCCTACAAAACAATAATAAAATAGTCAATACATCAGCATGTTTTATTTTTAACATTTATGCAGTTGATTTTTTTCAGGACCTACGCAAGTGGCAGCTTAGGCAGGTTTGTACTTCAAAAATAATGCTGAATATTTTGAAAATAATAGTAACAGAATTATGATAGCAATCTTTATAATCTTAGAATTTGTATGTGTCTTTCTTCGAAAACAACCAAGTTATATTATTGACAAACCTAATGTCAATAAGTGGGCTTAAAAGCAATTTTCAGAATACTTATAATTGCAATCAATAAATAAAATCTAATAATTCCGGTTGGATTTTGATTAAAGAAACAAATAAAATAACAATAATAATAGATTAACTATAATTCTTTACAGAAGACACCACTACAACAAAAATAACAGCAATAATAATAATAATAATAATAATAATAATAATAATAATAATAATAATAATAATAATAATAATAATGTAATCAATAATACATTACAGTTTGTAAGTTGTAAGGGAGTTGCAAATATCAGTTCTCTATATAATTGCCGGTACATCCTACTAAAAATCGATATAAATATTCATTTATGTCTTAATAATTTCAATCCAAGCAAGAAAATGAAGCCACTAAAACGCAGTGGGCGGGGTACTGAGTGCTAGAGAATATGAGAAAGTATAACATTAAGCCTTGGATGGCAACTGGTCTACAGCAGAAAGAAATGACATCGTACTTCAGGGAAAAAAAAACTGCCTCGTCAGTTATGTATTGAAAGATAGATGATCGTCTAAGCGTGTGTCACGCATGGCACATAACTGACTGATAACATTAAGGAGATAGGATAATAAAAGAACAAGAATTAAGACGACACGATATAACGATTGACATTACATTTACATTTTTCAAGATCAATGTTGACAGGAAAGCAAGAAACCGAAACAGATTTCCACAATCGAGAAATGCAAGAAAAGAAGCAGTTACAATAGAATTTACGGTTACAACTAACCATTTCAACTTTAAAATGATGTAACGTTGTCGTCAATCTAGAAATGCGCTTTAATTCATAGATTTTTGATATCATAGAGGAAAGTTCATCAGAAGAATTACTATGAAAGTAAAGAAAAGGCACAGTTTGCGGGGGCGGGAAAATGGTTGAAGTCAAGATGCCAGGTCAGGAGCAATAACATTGCAAACTCAAGAATCTCCAGACCAGGTATAGCATCAATATTCAGATGAAATGCAAATGGTAGACTTATAAATATCTATGATATATTCTGACAAATAAAACTTTCTAGCGAGATAAAGTGAACTAACTTTCTTAACTGCAGACATAGCAACTGATTCAATAAACCATTTCCACTTCATGTCAGCCGAAAATATTAGCCCGAGAAGACGCAATGAGTCAATTTCTTGGAGTTTAACATCAGCCATGTTGATAGAAGTAAAAAAAAAAAAATAAGGTTTATATCAAACGATTAAAAGCTGTTTCCTTTCGAGTGCTTTAAAATTAACATGACATTACTTGCCCTGTTGAGAAACTGATTGTAGGAAACTTTTGAGATCATCTTCTAATTTGACTTCATCGAAATGATCTGACTTACTCTTAAGGCAAGAGTAAATAGTTATGTGATCAGCATATGTACAGAGCTGCGAATTTTGTGAAAATTATGAATAACTTAGACCCAAAGATAGAGCCCTAGAGAACACATGCATGAATTCAAACATATCAAGAAATGTGGCAATTCAAGACCAAGTTCATTTCACGATTGGTTAAGAACGAGTTAATCATTAAAAAAAAAAAAAAAAAAAAACTCGTCCAGCAATAGTATAAACTTCTAACAGCCCATGCTTCATCATTCTTATCTAAACCTTGATAAAGTCTATCAGCTGTTGGTCTATGCGAGGCGAGATGCCTAACCAATTCATAGTCAGTTAGAGCCTGTTGTAATTGGCTAAAATGGTAGGATGTTAATAGAAGGATCAAACGGTGCATCTGAGTTCTTAAAGTCTAGAACTGATGAAGAATTGTAACAAACAGGGAAACAAGTAGTAGCAAACATTACAGAGATACAATAAAGTCAACACGGTTTGTGATGACCCAGTTTAGAGATGATAGCAGAATTTATGAACGAATTTATATGAATATCACTCAAAAGAGAATCATTTCTAAGTAGAAAGTCAGGTTACGATATTCCAACTCAATCTAGAATTTCATTTGTTTTTTTCGGTTCATCAAAACTTTATGTTCATGGAAATTGGGAAAAAGTTTGGATTGTAAGAATACAATTCTTTTGCGAGTAACTATGTCATTAACACGTCTATGGTGAATGAAAATATTTAATCAATAACTGGGGTAAAAATGGGATCATACATTTTCCTAGGGGATTTGCGTGTAATTTAAAGAATCTCAACTCAGCTATCAGTGTTCTTATTCAAAAGGGTTATCCATTGCACCATTCCCACATCCTAAAATTTCAAAGAATACAGACATAAAGAGATGGATACCGTCATTCCCTGATTATTGTTTGAATTTTACCATATATAAAACAGTCTGAATCAAGAAATAAGCTGCCACAGAAAGAAATAATTTTATTTTAGCGGGAGGCGGGCTTTTGAGATTCCACTAGATACAATTATCAATGTTTGATAAGAACTTATGATTGACAAATAAAACAGTTAATTTTTCTGCATATTATAAATGATTAATACATTAAATTATTAATAGATTAAATCGGCACTAAACCATCTCAGCAAATACCAGTGATTCTGAAGAAACAATATTAAGCAAATGTCTCGACGTGAAAACAATCATAAAGAGAATTCTGATTTGATGGACGCAATCTAATTGAACTAAAGAAGAAAAAGGTTATCAAAACCCTGGAAAAGATCCCAAAATACTCATGACAGTTGAATAATTTAAAGCAAATCTGGCAATGGAGAAATTGCGATACGCAGAACAAATAGTAAGACTATTTGCAACTGGAGGTTAAATATAACTAAATATTATCTCTGAAAAATTTGAAGCTATCAAGAAAACTGAGAAAAAAAAGGAAGAATTACTTTCCGATGAATGAATAAATACATTGATTCAACGTTAAAGAAAGCTGCTACATATATACGGTTTCCAAAACTCCATAAAGACAGTATTCCTCTAATTATATTAGTCAGTTTTTGGAAATAATCTGATCGCTCTTTCGGACGAATACTTAGACAAATGATAATCCATGAGTAACAAAGAAGAAAACAATAAATATTAGGTTGGTGCAAAAATAATGTCGTTTATATCACATAGTAACATATGTGAGAAAACGACATTATTTTTGCACCAACCTAATATCTCGAGAAATATTCCGTGTGCTATTCTGTGCTATTTGTCTGTAAAGAAAAATAAGAATCGAGATCGGGTCGATTTTAGTCGGCCTTGAAATATGATAATTGTTCGGGTTTCCCCGCCAGTCTTGACCAATCACAATCACGCTACTTGAGACCGGGGGCAGACTGCTAAGTACTTCTTCACTGAAGAAGTCAACTGGTGGGGGAACTTGTCATGAGGATTTAAGCCTCCCTTAATTACCGCCCTCCCATTTTACTCTCCTTGTGCGCCGGAATTTTATAAAGTTAGACTTGAAAGACTGATTTATGACCCTTGAATTTACTATCTGGGATTTATAGCTCCCATATTTTTAGCTGAACTATCCTATTGCTACTTGCCTCAACTACTTTGCTTTAGATTTTTACTCACTTGGTTGCTAAAATTAAGATCCTATTTTTTCCTTTCATCTGTATCTTGTCTTTCGACGTTTAGATTCTCTTCAGCGACGTTGATGACCATGATACTCTAGCTGTCCTTTGATATGAACTTTAAAGGATCTAACAGTATTCTGATAGAAAAACTGTTAACATTATGAGTCCAAATATTTACAATTTGGATCTAAACTATACCGGCAGGAAAATCGCTTGGCTATGGATTTGACTCTATTTCCAGTGATAGCAAATATGTAGAATACTTCAATGAAATGTGTTTTTAAGAACGCTGCCACTCAGAACATCTTCTATATTTAAAATAGGAAGATAATACTTTTATTCCCTGAAATGTGTCTAAATGCTGAAAGACCACATGAACTCAATTAAAACTTCATAAATTGTCTGGTGGAAGAGGATGCAGAGAGAAAATAGCCATCTTTGATTTACTAATAACTTAATGTCTGCGAGGATAAGATATATTTAATTTCTTATATATAAAAAAGACAACCCGCCCAAAAAAAAAATAAACAAAAAAAAAACAAACTATAATGGGAGAATTAATAAGAAAGTGAAAAATTATTGTGTGAGACGTTTCGTTCTTACGGCATAATCTAACTAACACATTCTTTTTATTGATGCAATTATGCATAGTAACAGGAAAATAAAAATTCAAACGTTGGTTTTAATTATACAAAGTAAGGAACGCTGAAAATTGTTGGCACACTGAAATTTTTAAATTCAGTTTTTTATAGATGTGTCTGGGCATAGATTTTAACCAATTTAATTTAGTTTCTCCGTTTACTTTACAAATCATAAACATAATAAGCTATAACTTGAAGCAGGAATTTATTCCATCGCATGTAATTATTGCCACTGAGGACACACAGGAGAAATGTTGAGGAAGTGAAATAATAGATCATATGTTATATTTTAGTAAAAAAATAAATATACTGAAGGTATTAGTTGCTAAACTTAAGCAATGTGACGATAGTTTTGATTTAAAAAGGCTGCTTTAATTAAGCGAGAAAACAATTTGCTAAGACGAAAATTTATAGGAATTGCTTTAATACCTAGATAATCCACAGATAAATGTACATCTAGTTTCTTAGAAAATCCCCAGCTTCTTAGCACATCTATTATAAAATGTAATATATTTAAGGACACAATTGATATAAAGAAAAGCTTAACTAGACTAAATAAAACTGGCTATAATATATACCCAGTGATATTTCTAAAAATAAGTAAAATTAAAATTTCAGTGTTCCAATATTTTCATCGTGTCCTCCCTATGGATAATTACACCAAGGTTCGCCTTTTTATATTCACCATCCGGTTTCTACGCATATAAAAATACATCAACAGAATATTAAATTTATTGCTCAAAGATGAAATGACTGTGACAATATTTTCCCCTACTGTCATTAATTTGAAAGTATGTTTACAAGATAACCGTATATCGTAACACTCACTGAACATAGGCAAACTTTGACTTCTACCCTCAATAGATAAGGAATAAATGATTCCATCATATACTCTACGATATCGAGAAGAAAATACAAAATTAAACAGGCACATATTAAACATGCATTAGAAAAAACAATCAAAGAAACATCAAGGCAAAAAACATGGGAAAACAATCGAAAAAAACTAGCAAGGAGAGGCTATTTTTTATTTTAGGGGGAGCCTGAGAATGGTTGCGGTTTATAGAAGCTCAGAGAAATCTTGACAAGTATTACAACAAACTGAAGACATCTCTCACGAATTAAGCCCTCCCTGAGAAGTGAAAATTTCGTAAAACATGTTTATGTTCATCTCATTCGTTTGGGGAGGGAATTTAAAAGGGAGAAGTGAAGACACTGACATTTAATCGTGGAAAAACAAAACATCCGGAATGAAACGATGAAATCATGCATGGGGATCATGTATGGAAGGAAATCTAAGTCACCAACATCCGTGGAATGAAGTCAGAATAACAGAGAAAAGTGAATGATGTGAATCAATGCAACCACTCGCAAACATCCTTAATAATTCTAGCATAGAAATGAAATATATATTGGAGCCTCTAATTAAGAAAGGAATATTATGCATAACATTTCTGTTGTCTACTTACTCTACAAATAATATAAATAAAATAAGTCTTGTTCATCTGAAATGAAACAAAGAAACATTACATTTACGTCTTCAAGATTAAAGAATCATTATCACATATATAACACACTGGTTAAATGCTTTGCTTAATTGAATCTAGTTGTCTGGTTATTTCCATTTAAATACTATGGTTTTGCAGAAAAATGAACTGTAACAACATTGGAAATTAACTAATACGAGATATTATCCAGAATGGACTATGGAATAAATACAATTTACCCGCCTTATTTATTTGAGTTTGAAATACGCAAACGGATAACAATACTGAGAAGCAGCTGACGAAATCTGGAAGTTAAAATGGCAGAACCGATTTGACTATAATAACCCAGAGAGGGAAAAAGAAAAAAAAAAGCAACTTGTACATGTAAATCAGTTT
>OZ010584.1:121295128-121420128 GCA_963932145.1 Acanthosepion lycidas | reverse complement strand
CTGAAGAATTTCTTGAGGATGCTAATCCTTAACAGATTTTCCTCGAAAATAAAAACTTTCGACGCCAATTAAAAAGGATTGTTTTTCTATTATTAATTATAAATTGTCATTTTTTTTAAATAATTTTGAAAAATAAACAATATTTCACAAACCATCATCAGCCAAATTCACTGACAAAAAATAAAATTAAAACAACATCAATTTATTTCAATATATTCCAGATTATACAGACAATTTTTAAGTGTTAATATATAGAGATCAATGCGATTCTAAGTGGAATGTTTATATTACTCAGACAATATTAGTACCCATTGTCTGGATGAACTGCTTATGCCTTCGAAATTATTTAGGCATAGATCGTAAACTGGTCGAATATTTTCCTTCCATATGCTAATCCAATCAGTTGTGAATGTTGAGCGAATACAAGAGAATTTGTTAATTGTGAAATTGAACCAGTCAGGCTTTGGTTCAACTTGATTACTGCGAGTTAATATCATGCAATGGTATCTGTCATAAATTTATCGAACGTCTTGCAAAGTTTGTTGAGTAGCATAGTCTTAATATAGAAAGTGTAACAGCACCATTGCTTTGCTGTTGCCAGAATGGCAAAAAAAAAAAAAAACTGTTCAGCACGAACATGGTGCAGTTTAAAGAAAGACCAGTAAATGTCAAAGCCGAGGAGGACTTTGACATTATTACATCATGTACTAAGATAGCGAGTCCTTTAACGATACGCCGTGGGTGAATAAACTCCATCCAAGGTCGCACATGCAAGCGACAAACATTTGCATATATATATATATATATATATATATATATATATATATATATATATATATATATATACACACACAGTGGGGGTAAATAAATATTCGTACACATGAAAGTTTGTATTTTTATAAATGTAAAATGCCTTAACTAAACCAAATGTTGATAAATTTTATGTGTAATGATACATTTTATTAAAAAAATAGTAATAAACAGAAATTAATCTAACAGAAATTAATACGTTTTTTTCATTTTATTTGAGGAAAAAAGTATTCGTACAAAACAAAAAAAGCATATTGACTTAATTTAATACTTTGTGGAATATCCTTTATTGAGTTCAACAGCTACCAGTCTATTCCTGTATGTCTCAACTAATGATTTGCACACATTGAGTGGTATTTTGTCCCATTCTTCTTGGCATATTGACTTCAAATTCTTGATAATTGTTGGTGCTCTTTTCCCAATTTGAATTTTCAAATATCACCATAAATTCTTGATTGTGTTCAAGTCTGGGGACTGACTTGACCATTGCAACACATCAACGTTACTTTCAGCTTACCATTTCCTTGTAGATCTAGCGGTATGCTTAGGATTATTATCCAGTTGGAAAACCGAATCAGGAGGTAGCCGAAGTCTCTCAACATAACTCCTTAAATTGTCTTGCAGGATTTTCTGGTAGGTTTCATCATTCATCTTGCCATCTATTATTGATATTCTGTTAACACCTTTTGCTGAAAAACAGCCCCAGATCATGATACTGCCACCACCAAACTTTACAGTTGGCAATGTGTTCTTTGGTAAGTAGGCTTCACCGTCCTTCTTCCACACATGATTTCGATAATTATGACCAAACAACTCTATTTTAGTTTTATCTGTCCATAGTACTTTTTCCCAAAAAGAATATTCTTTATCCTTATGCTCTCTAACGAATTTTAGCCTAGCATCTCTGTGTCGTTGCAAGAGGAGTGGAGTCTTCCTTGGGAGGCGTGATTTCAGACTGTTTTTGTGTAGCTGATTACTTATTGTACGCTTGGTTACTTTAATCCCTAATGCACACAGATGTTCCTGCAGCTCTTCTCGGGTAACCTGTGGATTTTGCTGGATCTGGCGTCCTAATATCCTTGTTGATCTTAGAGAAATCTTTCTCGAAGCACCTTTTCGTCTTTAGTTTTCGATGCTGTTACGAGTTTTAAACCTTGCAATGAACGAAGCATTTGTAGTAAAAAGAATATTCAGGTTGTTAGAAATCGTTCTGTATCTGTTCCTATCTTTCCAAAGAGACAGAATGTGTTGTTTTTATGAAATAGTCAATTCTTTACCTTTAGGCATTATTAGAACCTAATACTAGAAATTGCAGAATGCTCTGATAATGGCTAGTACCGTTAACTATAATTACTGATAACTTTATTGGAACATTCTAGAATATACTTTTTTTCATAATTAATTGATTTTTTTATTCTAATAATTGATTTGTACGAATACTTTTTCACAGGATTAGAATTTAAAAATGCATTAATTTCTGTTAGAATAAGAATTAATTAAGTTTATTATTATTTTTAATACCATGTGTCTTTATACATAGAATGTGCCGAGATTTGTTTTATTTAAGGCTTTTACATTTATAAAAATACGATATTTATACAATATTTATTTCCCCCACAATATATATATATATATATATATATATATATATATATATATATATATATATATATATATATATATATATATATATATATATATATATGAGTAGAAATTGAAGTCAGTACCGAGCAGCGATTGTTTTTAATGCTTATATGCAATATTCAGGCCATGACAAATTATATAAGCATAAAACAGACTGTCGTCTGTGAGTGTTGTCTTTAATTTCCACTTTTATATTTACATTTACTGTTATGGAGTACTTTAACCTATAAATATAGCACACTTAAAATTTTAAGACCACCCCTGACAATTATTTATATTGTCCTAAATGTAGTGTTTTTTTTTACTTTAGATAAGAGAAAATTATGATATAAAATTTAAAAAAAAAATTTGGTAGGCTTTCATTAGAAATTTTATTTTCATAGAAAAACATTTTATGATTAATTTTGATGTCTCAAAATATCCACCTTTAGCATTGATTACTGCAGCACAATCTTTTTCATATGTATACAGGTAATGAAAACACATTTTTATGCGTTTTAAAATTTTAATTCTCTTGTTCGCTACAACACATAAAATGCCGATACACATACATACAAACTCTCTCTCTCTCTCACTCTCTCTCTCTCACACACACACACATATATATATATGTATATATATCTATATATATATAATGTTGTTTTAGATAGATATGGAAAATTCCAGACTCTAACAAATTATTAGATCATTCGTTTTTAAAAAAGATATTTTAGAGCGCGTTCCTCAGTTCTTTTTATATATTTATCTTTAGTTTATCTGTATTTATAAAGAGCATTACCATTTACATAGATACGCAATTTTCATTATATATATATACATATATATTGATATTGATCTGAAAACAAATATATATGAGAGAGCCATCTTTTAAATTTATCTTTTTATGGATCCTTATCAAAGTATTTTCACACGAGCAAGCACAGAGGGATATAAATAAATAAAATGCTTCTAACGTCCCAAGTAAAAAAAAATATTTTTAATATTAATGTTTGTAAGCATTATGATCATATATGAATATGTAATGCACATTTTTTCTGTTCATTTTGATGTATACGCGAAGCGTGTATTGAAATTGCGCATGTGTGTATGCGCATATGTGTATGTCTGCGCGTGTGTGAATGAATACATGTAAGCTTATCTATAAAAGGGCATCAATGTTTGTGAAGAGGACCATTAAATCTTGTACAAAGAGAGTGGCCATTTCATCGTCTAGTTGATCATTTCAGATATGGAAATGGAATTTCGCATCTGTTTCCGCTCTGCACAAATTAGATGAGACGACGATATCAATACTCTAATAAATATGTAAATATTCGTATATCGTCACTGATATGCGAAGCTACGAACTGATATAATGATGGGTACCAGAAGGGAAACGGAATCACCTAACTGAGTTCGAATTGCTGTTGAAGCTGCCTTCATAGAAATCTACTTGAGTAAAATTTTAGTCCATTGTTTAAAACACTCTATACTATACAAATAGTAACTATAGTAATTAGTCCATTCATAAATTGCTTTTTTTATCAAAACGATTTATCTGAAGAATATCACGTGTTATTTACTGAGAAATAAACCGTGTCGCCCAACTTTCTCAGGTTTCTGAAAAAAAAAAGTTGATTGTTAGCACATTTGGACCAGACAAATCAGGCACGCACACAAACATATATATATATATATATATATATAATTATAGAGGATTTGGAATAATCATAATTAAGTAATTCATCGAGTGCAGAAGAAACCTCAACAGAATGCAGAAAGATTTGGGACACATCAACAGTGGACATCTACTATCGAGAATTGAAACCCTAACTGTTACAATAGGAGTCAAACGCCAAACCAACTGTACCAACGGGCCTCGGTGACAAAGGGTTAACAAATTAGACTCGATATAGCGACGCTCGATCACATCTTCCGTGGTGGAACTCATCCAAATTTTTCTTTACTCAACGAGCTATGGGTAAAGTCAATTATCGTTAGTGGATGCGCACTGCTGATGAGTCCCAACTATTAGACGAAACGGCCGTTCAGTTCTTTCTGTTTTCCGTTGAGCTGTCTTCTAGACTCGATGAATTACTTAATTATTATTATTTAAAATCCTCATAATTATTTATGTCTGCATATTCTTGCTTGAACTGGCTTTTAATGCTCTGGATTGAGCGGTTTGTGGATACTAGTCGTAGCTCGGGGAGACACAGTCTTATGGGTAAAGACAAACTCGGATGAGTTCCACCACGGAATATGTGACCATGCGGCGCCTCATCAAGTTAACTCTTCGCCACCATAACAGTTGGTATGGCGTTTGCCTCCTATCGTAACTGTTCGGGTTTCATTTCTCGGTAGTGGATGCCCACTGCTGATGAGTCCCAAAAGTCTCAGAAGAAACGGCCATTCAGTGCTTCCTGCATTCTATTGAGGTTTCTTCTAGACACGATGAATTACTTAATTATATATATATATATATATCAGGTAAATTTAAGTGTATAAAGTAATTAAGTTTGTTATATTGAAGTATGAAAACTGTATGAGAAAGTAATATATTTTATAGAATCATTGTAATATAAAATATCTAGGTATATATATATATATATATATATATGGGAAATAGAAAGTATGTTATTTTCTTAACAATGATATTATTATTAACAACAAAATTCGGATTTTTGCCACTGAAATTCCTACTAAAATAATCATATTGATTTTGAAAATGATTTAAAAATATTGTAAATAAAATCGAAACAAGAGGGTAAAACAACATTTAAAAAAAAAATGACATAATCAATAAATAAATTAAATAAATGAAAAACATCCATAAAATGCAACCTTCACAATATAACAAACTAAACAAAAAAGTAGTGCATAATTTTTACAAGACCGCCAACAATGAATTATAAAAATAATATAAATAAAGAAGCAAGAAAATTAAAATTAGATAAGAGAACTAAACAATTACTGAAAGTAGAACCATTTATTAAATTTTCTAAACAAACCTAATTGTCGAATATTAAATAAACAAAAATTAATGTAGGACAAATGAGAAAACAAATAGCTGAAAAATATGTTTGACATTAAGAAAAATATTAAATATAAATCAATAGAATAATACAAAACAAAATATTAATTGAATCTTCAATATTACAAACAAAAATGATTGCTGTTTTATACAAATAGATATAAAAGATTTGTGTCCATAAATTACTAAATAAAGGATTAAATTTATAAACACAAAAATTGAAAACGAAGAATTACACATAATTAATCATTGTAAAAAATCATTATAATACTACAATAATAAAATATGGTTTAAAAGAGTAATCACAATAATATTAATGAGGAATTTAACGTATCAATGGGCAGTTATGATCGTGATTTATGTAAGCTATAGGAATATATATCATACATTATATATCAAAGGTTATTAATAGAAACTATATAGGTTTATATAGATATGTGGGATTAGTAGTTGTAAGAAACCGCAATGCTAAAAAAACAGAAAATATAAGAAAACAAATATTAGAATTATTTAACAACTTATGATTTACACTAAACATAATATCTAATCTTAAAATAGTACATTTTCTAGATATATTATTTAACTTAAATTATAATACATACACACCATATAAGAAAGCTAAAAGGATCATATATATATATATATATATATATATATATATATATATATATATATAAACAAACAAAAAAAAAATTAACAACCTAATGTATTTATGCATTTACCAATATCTGTGAATAAAAGAATTGCAACTGATAATAGCAAAATAAAAATATTTCATGGAAAAAAAATATAATTCAGCATTTAGAAATGTTGTTATTCAAATAAATTAGAATAATTGCCAAAGAATAATGCAAACAAATATATATATATATATATATATATATATATATATATATATATATAGATAGATAGATAATTTGGTTTAATCTACCTTGTAATAATATAATAAATAAAGTATTTTTTGAATTGATTAAAAAATACTTCCCTAAAAATTGTAAACTATAATAAATCATTTATAAAAATACAATTAAAATCAATCATAGTTTCACGAATAATATGGAAAAAATAATAAATAAACACAATAAAAAATATTTAACAATAGGATGATGTAAAAATGATGACACAATAATGTCGTTTTTTGACGTTAAAAATACGTTAAAAAAAGACATTATTACGTCATTATTTTTGCACCAACCTAATAGCAATTACATTGGGTAACCCATAAAATAGAGACAATAACTGTAATTGCAAAAAAAAAAAAAAAATAACAACTGCCCACTTAATAATAAATATCTAGCTAATAATACAATATATAATTTAATTGCATCAAATAACATTAATCCGGAGGAAGAAAATTTAAAGGAGCAACCGGAAATAACTTTTAAATAAAGATTTAATGATCATAATATATCATTTAAAATAGACGAATACGTAAATAACACAACATTATTGATATATATATATATATAATCAGAAAAGAAAAATATATCAATACAAATTAGATGGTCAATCATAGAAAAGTACCCCAAAGAATATGAAGGATAAAAAATGTAACTTGTGTGTTTAGAAGAAAATAATTAGGTAATAAATTTCCACAGTCAAATGAAATTATAAAGAATAAGAGAAAAAAAAATTAATAGGCAAATGCAAGCATTTTAATAAATGTTTATTTTCAATTTACATAGGAATAAAGGTTATTATTATAAATACGACAGAAACTAATATATATTACATAATGATATAACATAATATAATGAAAACAATGCAACACGTACACACAGACGCGCGCACGCACTCATCATATATATATATATATATATATATATATATATATATATATAAACAATATATAAAAGCTGAAATATATACATACAAGGATAATGAAAAATAAAAAAAATACAAAATATACAATTTAAAAACAATTTATGTTTATGAAGTAACACATGTAAAAATCTGAACATGCGTGCGCTCATAAAAGAGTTAAAAAGAAGACGCAAATATGAAAATTGAAAAAAAATCGGATATTCATTACAATTGGGAATATTTAATACACAGGTTAACCCCTCGAAAAATGAACATAGTACCAGGAAACTGCGAAGTTGGGGACAATATATGTTAAGTATTTTTTTCGGATGTATATAAATATTATATATATATATATATATATATGTAACAAAAAATGAATGCCCATTATGTCTGACATTGAGCCGTTCTAATGTTAGAATATTTGCTTTTATTTCGGTTGAAAATAAAGAAAAAAATGGATATTTTAATTTGATATTTTTTTTATGAAGTTGATTGTCGACTCACATAGCCCATCTTCAGAGTGGTTATACAAATATGAAACAAAAAGATATACACCGTCAAACATGATATTTGATTATTTTGACATAGAAAATTGTTTTGCGACGTTAACGGTCGCGAAATAGCAGACGCAGATCGTAAGTTCATGATGCGGTTCTATGACGTCATACCACGCGAGAGATCGAAGTATTGCAACAGAATCAATGTCTAGATGGTTGGAATCTCGAATTGAACCCTTTATTTCGCTTTCTGGGGTAGACTGTTCTAGTTTCACGTGCCATGTTTAATGGATGTCTGTTATCAGTTAGTTAGTTGTCTCAAACAGGTAACTCATCCCTTCTGGCTTTGCGCCAAGACTTCCTGTCAATTCAAGGAGTGACCGTCTGGTCGCAGAAAAAGCGGGACACGCCCTTGTCCGAGAGAGAATCCAGTACAATCGTTGGATAAAAGAGAGAATACAAGCTCATATCTCAGCGGCTCGAGGATTTCTTCAACAGAATTACTAATGAAGAAGACCAGAGAAGGATAAAAAATGACCTGGATAAATCCTTCAGACATGAATTTGATGTAGTCAAGGCTCGCCAAGTACAAAAATTAAATAGATTGAAAGATCAGAAGGTGACACACAAGGTCCATCACTCACCAGTGAAAGCAGTGTGTTCAGTACATGAATTTGAAAGAATTTTTTTTATTCTTTGTTTATAACATCTAACTACAGCCTTTTCACTTTGTTAGATTTGATGGTGAAGGTAATTATTTTCAAAGTTAGAGTTTAACAGAATTTAATTATTATACGCGCCAGTTTTTGCGTTCAGTTCCGCAGATATTTTTGTGCGACTATTTTTATGCGCAAATGATGGTCCTGTGTTTTGAAGATTACCCTATCAAATTAGGTAGCTTTAAAATAAAGCTAAATAATATGTAGTTTTGATTCGAAAATGGTTTCAACGGCATGTACAATGCAACATAGTGAATTTGGCGTATCGTTTGAATGATTTAGACTTGAAATACTATCAGTGTTTAAATAACTAATTGAAAAATCTAATCTTTTGAGACAGAAAGGTTGAGCTGCAATATTGACAATTTCTGTTTCGTTCAATTTATCCTCTAATTACAATTCAATGAAAATCGTAACTTACGGTTAATTCTTTTTGCGTATATATGCGTGGATATGTGTGTGCGTATATGCATGAATGAGTGCGAATCCCCTATAAATATCCTCGAATAGATAGACAGGCAGAAGTTAATCTTGCTCTTTGGCCACAAAAACCTTGAAGCATGTTTCATGAAACCAATATTAAATTATAAAAGACAAACAAACAATAAAAGAAAGCAAGCAAGAAACAAATAAAAAAATTGGTTTATATTTTTCATATTGTTAATGTATCTTTTGGAAAATCTTATTAACATAGTAACCAAATTCTAAATTAATAACACGTATCAGTTTGGATACATTTCCGTTATCATTCAGGTAGTCATCGACATGAACGAGATTTTCGATAAAATATTTATATTTGAAATTAATCAATACTAAGTATACTCTTTAAAATTTAAATATTATTATCTCTGCATTTTATTATTTGTTTTAATTCAGTTATTAATTTCATTAAGCAACGGTGTACACATTCTGTTACCGTTTAAGGCACAAATATTTAAAGAGCATTTTTAAATATTTCTTAAGTTGTGGCAAAGTATATATATATATATCCATCCTTTAAAATTATGGCTTGAATAACATAGAATAGATATAGTGAGGATAAGTTAATGAAATTGAGCATGGCTGAACACTATGAATGGAAAAATAGTCATCAGCATCTTTGGGATGAAAAACAAGTATTGGACAAGGAAGAACACTAAAGAGTTAGCGTATGCTAGGTTAAGAGAACCTTCTTAGTAGACGTAGCATAGAAATATGCCGCTAATAAAGAAAGAAATATATATAACAAGTCTTTAGCAACAGCAACTATGACAAAAGAGAAAAGCTTCGGTGTGTGCAGTCAAGCATGATAAAGAGCACAGCAGCACTCATCAGCAGGCATGCAGGCAGTTTATAGGTTCTATGGTAAAATTGCCCAGTTTATTAAAGCGTTGGATTGTGAATTTGGTGACATAGTAATCGTAAATTCAATCCCTGAGCTGGGCTTTGAGTAGTTAAACTCAGTGGACGAGCAATAACCGATCGGTACTAAAAATAACAACTAGACGAGATATTCATAGTCACGGGTAGTAGGACAAGAACAGTCTATCCTTGCAGATTAAATAAGGTTCAGTTCAGACTGCCGCGTAGGTTACTAATACTTGCAAATATTGTGATATCATCGCTCGAGAAGTTCAGGGACAATTTAGCCTTGTGCCAAACGTATTGATTTTGTGTGTCACTAATTATTTGACTGGTTCTATTAAAACTGAATCTACTATTTGATTGGTTGTTAGCAGATAATAAACGCGACAATATAGATAATGTTCAATATATCATCAGTTCTTAACTTAATATCCTTGCTGATGACACAGCTGTTTAATGTGCTCAGATATGGCTATTCAATTTTAACGTATCTAAAACGAAGCTACTCTGGGGGAACTCTTTTTGTCTTTCTTTCAGCAAGGCTGATGCTAACCTCTTGGCTATTAACTCAGTGCACCCTATTGGACTAACATTTTCCGCTGACATGAAGTGGATTACGATTATATTCAATCAATTGCCAGATCTGCTAACTAGGAAGTTTGTTTGTGTCGTGCTAAAAAATGTTTTGTCAGAAACTCTCTTACATATTTATAAATCAACTATTCTTCCTTGTTCTGAATAATACTCTGTCATCAAGTCTAGTGTTCCTGCAATATATTCATAGATTCTTGATAAAAGTAAATTAATGGTCCTGACCGGGCTTCTCAGCTTCAGTCACTTTCTTCTGTAGCTTACAGCTGCGTTTCTCTGTAAATACGTTCATGCTAATTGTTTGGATGAAATTCCCTTTATTGAACCTATAGACTTTTGAATTTAAGAGCAGTAAGAGATTGGCAGTAATATATTATCCTTTTCCAGCTGAAATGGATAGATGAAATCGTCACTTCTATGCTAAGAGTTATGGCATTGCCCTTCTCATCGGTAGAATAGTCTTCCGTCTTCTTGCTTCCCCGTCAACATGGATCATCAAAAATCTTAATGTTTTGTCAAATGTTTTCTTCTGTTTTCTTAATTTCTCTTCTTTTATTGTTCTCGCTCCTTAATAGTGAATTTTTGTTCTCATCTTCTCTAACACTCAGTAAACCATTGCTTCTTAGTAGTTGCATTACCTTGCCTGGGGTGAAGTAATTAAAAAGGTGTGTTTTTATCAGATTCGTCGTAGTTTTATGGTTATCAAACTGGTTTTGCATACTATTAGTAGTGACATTGAACTTAACTGTTTCCCGGTAAATTGAATTCGGCTTTTACCAAATTTGAATAAAGTTTTATAAATAACTATTCTCTTTTTATTGATAATTTATACAGTTTCTGTAAATTAGGGTGGCTGATTTTAATACATGATAAACCTTGTTGGGTTATTAAATGTATATGTTCAATAATGCAGCGCCAATTTAAAAATATTTTTTATGTTGAGTAGTGAACTTGCCTATTCAATATGAATAATCAACCAGAAGAGTTTCGTTAATCACCGCCGCACACCAAATAATCCAAAACAATTTGTTTATTCAAGTGATCGCATATACTGTTAACTTGAACATAAAAAACCTATGGTGTAATCATAAAAGAGAAATTCAATCACGGAACAAAATTTAATTCCATGGAACTTTGAATTATTAACGTATTTCACAACTCCATTTACGAGAAAAATCCATTAAGGAAAATAATTCTTTTATATAAAGTTTCGTTTTTTCAGCATGCCAAAATATCTCAATCTATAAAAGGCAGGATGTGTGTGTGTGTGTGTGTGTGTGTGTGTGTGTGTGTGTGTGTGTGTGTGTGTGTGTGTGTGTGTGCGTAATGAATGCACGGCCGCAATTTTCGACGGATTTACACAAAAATTTACATGAACATGCTCAAGTTGGCGGGAATGCGAAGACCCACTTTACATTTTCCAACTCCCATCGATAATAGAAATATTCGATTTTTTCATGCTTCTACGGCAGTTTTCATATAGTTTGCGGCCATTTTGTACTGGACAGAGTGAGAGCCTATAGCTGTCTGCCACGAATAGGCAGGAATATTCTATTGGTCAGCCTGAGAGCCAAGAGATGACTGACACGAATATTAACTAGCATGCTAGCATGCAAAAAAATCGATAGCTGCATTCGTCGCAAGTGGGAAAAAGTTAAAACTGCATGGCACTTTACTCCAATTGTCTCATTCGCTTGCTTAAACTCAACGTTGATTCTGATTCCGCAGAACTGGATTGGCTGTGAAAAAGTATTTGTTGTTAACATTCTTTTCTCATTCGGTTTTTCCAGTTACGGGTCCTCTTTTGAAGCTGATCGTTTTGTATTCATTTTGTTTAGTTCTTCTTTTCAGATTTAACGTTTAGTATAAAGCTTAGAAAAAATTCGCAGTGTGAGATAGGCAAGAAGTAAGGCATTTGCCAACATCAGCACGGCAAAAGCACTCCTTTAAAGGCAAGGAAGGGCAAAAATATTTTAAGTCAAGTGATAGCGATTGCTGTATGAGTCGTACGATTTTTGAATCAAGCACGGGCAAGGCAGGGCCATGCTGCTAGTAAAAGCTGACGATAAATTTGAGAAAAAATTATGCGAATGGATTAAATAAAATAACGACATAAATATAAATGATAGAGCAATTTAACAGCTTGGCATTCTTTTCAAAGACGTTCGAACAATTTCAACCATCCAAAAAAATAGCGTTACTTAAACTCCCTAGACTACCGTGGAAAATTCTAAATTATTAGGCGATTAATATCTGTTATAAAAACTAAAAAAACGAAAAACTAATATTCTCCAATGGGTTACTTCACCAGAAATGTCTCAGTGAGAGTGTAAAATATGCGACATTGGAGAAAGCAAAACTGAATTGTGAAATTTCTTATCAAACTAAATGGGTGACATTTAAACTTGTTAATCAAAAAGCTTTCCCCGACTATAGACAGACTTCGGAATTCACAAGGACGAGTTAAAATAACAGATGAGATGCTGTTCTTGTATAAATTAATATTTTCATCAGTCGAACGAAACTTTTAAATTACTGAAAATTTGGCAAAAAAATAAAGAAATGTGAAACATGCTGGTGACTTTAGTTCTCATATTTATACTCTCACTTAAGAAAGCAGGATATTAGTAGACATAGATATGTGAGGAATATTAAATCTTACATAATACCAATAACATATATATACTAATGAATCTGTAAATATTGTCTATAGTTGTGAGATGAGGTATTATGTACACTATTTACATTTGTTGCCTTATTTATTACAACGGTTCGGCCATTGTACGCCCCGGCCTTCTTCAGGTGGTTGGAATGTCGAACTGAACCCTTTATTTCACTCGTTTGTTAGACTGTTCTAGTTCCACGTGCTATATTTAATGGATATCAGTTATCAGTTATTTACTGTTAATTCCCCTCTCCAAGTTCTCCACTGCCTTAACCGGGTATTGAACTCACACTCTTTGGGTCCTGTCACTGGATTTAACCAACGCCTTCATCCACTGTACCATGTGTCCTCAAGGACCCATGGCATAGAGGATGGAGGAGATAACAGTTAACTGACATCCATACAGGGGATAACTGATAACTGACACCCATTAGAACATGGCACATGGAACTACCCCAGTGAGCGAATTAAAATGTTCAGTTCGACATTCCAACCACCTGAAGAAGTTCGGAGCGTAGACCGACCGAAACGTTGTAAGAAGTATGGCGACAAAGATGAGGACAATAGTCCGAATAATGTAAATGCTGTAAATACTGATGTGTTTTTAAAGTAACTAATGGATCATTAGTAATTTACATCTAAAGAAAAGCGGAACAAAGTACATAGAAAAGACACAATGACTCGAAGCTAATTCGCACAAAACATGAAACGCTGATATGCTACCTTCTTTGGACGTCAAATGTAATTACAGATTTCGAATACATTTTGGACTGATTATGTCTCAGTTCATTTCAATGACACAATGTCCATGACATTCAGACATTTAAAGGCAAAACATCAAACATAAATAAATCATTATGCATCATTCAATTTGGTTGTTTTTCGTAGCAATAAAATCAGTTTGAGTTTTATTTTTTATCCGCAACCATGTGAAAAATATACCTAAACTCTTGCATATATCTAGCTCGTCTGACTGATCAATATCATTGAAAATTTGTTTTCCACTTGATCATATATTGAATTTAATTAATAATCTAAACTTATTCTGACAGAATTTCGTATCATTGGAAACTTAGTGGTAAGCCCCTTGTATAATTATATTTAGATGACGGATTTCAAACTGAAGGTCTTTTAAGATTTGTTTCTTCTTTTGGAAACATTTTACCTTTTATCTAAAGTTTAGCGCCTTGTGACCATCACTGATCTTATTCTGACACAAGAGCATCGTAGTGAGGTGACATGTGAAGTTCAAGCTGATTGAAGCTATTAATTTAAATCTCGAACCAATACCGTAAATTTTCAACCACCCACTGTTATATACAATCACGTGCCAAATTTCTACAGCACCGGTGCCTTTCACATGAGTTGAGCGAATTCTTATCGGTTACACATGAGCTGCTTTGTTCTTAATTAAGGCGGCGAGAACGCGGAAATAAAGACCCGGAATTGAGCGGAAGGAATCTGACCGCAGGCCATCATAGACCGGAAGTTGGTGGACAAGAATTAATCCCAAATTTCGAACGAGAAAATTGGCCCGAAATAATCATGGCATCGATTAGATAGAGATGTGTATTTTATTTTATTTCTTAATTAATGTTAATGAACTCGCTTGAGTTAAGTTTTAGAGAATGTATGCATTTATAATTCTATTAGGAAATTTATGTACGTTTGCGTATGAGAAATTTGGTTTCATATATCCATAGTAGTATATATTAGGTTGGTGCAAAAATAATGTCGTTTTCTCACATAGTAACATATGTGAAAAAACGACATTATTTTTGCACCAACCTAATAACTGTTAATCCACTGCGAGTTTAACAATGAAAATCGTTCGATTTAGTTTATATTCTATTTCCTTTCATACCATTCAATGATGAACACTTTTGGCATAAATTATATTGGAACATCAGAATGTGATCAAAATTGCCATATATTTCATTTGTTTATTAAATATAAATAACAGACAACATGTATCTCTCTAACTATTCACATAATTCTTTTAAATTTAGATGTTATATTTGTCTATAATCTATTTACCATTCTTTCTACTTATTTGTTATTTTTCTATTGAGGTATTTGCGGTTTCCTCACTGGTGCCAGTGATCGATGTTTTAACCTCAGTAAAAGATTGATTGCGAATACAGATTTGGAAGAATATCCTCTGATAAAGACTAAAAAACAAGTAAATTACTCAAATCGTATTTTACTTTCCGATAACTTAGATAAAATCTATGTGAGATTATTTATAGTCCTAAAAAATATCTGCAAGATGGGAACAAAGTGCGAAAGAAAAATCAGTTTGATAAGCGACCTAACAAAACTAATATTAGAACGCTAATGAACAGAGCTCGGAGGAGAATCAGACGTAAAATAGAAAAAGAATCACTTTAGTCTGACAGAAAGAAAACAGGAAATGCTCTATTCATGGCTAAAATGCTGTAAGACGGAGGACAAAAAAAAAAAAAAGATAAATCGTAAAAATGTACCAGTGCTTAAGTTAGAAAAGGCAAGGCAGTTAATAAAATATTATAAGCTGGTTACTCATTTTTCTGCCTGTGCCTGTCTGCTAAGTGAGCTAGCTAATATTTGTTATAGACACCAAGACTTCAACATTCACTGCCCAGGATGTAATTTGTGCAGCATAGATGCCGCATAAAGATACAATTTCTGGAAAAGATTACATAGTTTGGAATTATCAGTACTCTAAGAAGACCAAAACTCTCACCCCCTCGATCACAATGACTTATGATTTAGGTGCGAGTACAAATATTGAATGATTCCAAACAGTTTACCGAATGCGGCATATTGGGTTATATATACTGGGGAAAAATTACATATATTTCGAATTCAAAGTCACCACTTTTGCCTTCACGAAAGCCGTTAATCTATTCACAACCAAAAATGCATAACTTCTTCAATACAAAACGTTCAAATTGTACTACGAGCTTCTTTAATATTTTACACACTTGAATACGAGATACGTGAAACAGAAGCCTGCAATATTGGCCATTTAATAAAGTCCATAAGATTAATATCAGGGTATGATGGATGTCAAATGTACTTGTCAGACAATCCACAGAAATATCTCTTTTGTCATTTATATTTCAGAATGACCAGAAACTTCGTCTTGAGTGAAGATATAGCGATATCTAAATGTCGCTAACAACCAGGGCGACACATTTTATTCAAACGTTTTCTACTAAACTCTGGTATTCACTTTCAATATTACTTCAATGAATACCGAAAGGGGATTTGGTACCATAAGAAGCATTAGAAGTACAAATCATTACACCAGTCGGTTTCTGTAGCTTGAATATTTTTCCGACACGGCCGGGAACGTCTTCTATTAAAGTATCATAAACTCTATCATGTTGGTAGCCTTGGTTGTATTCCCACCAACATTGTCTTCCCATTGTTGATCCTTTCTTGCTTCGAGGAACTTCGTAGCAGATGTCGTCATTAAATCTATAGTTTTAGTAGTAAATAGTCGTTCATCCGAATATTCAGCATTTTTGCTCTCACCCTCATGTTTCATTGTAGTTTTCAATTCACCCCTTTCTAGCCGCCTTCAATGACTACAAAGAGGGATTTTTTTTTGTGTGCTTGGTTTTTTCTTTTTTTTTTTTTACTAAAAATGATTTTGGGAAGTGATATTCTACACTTGAAATTTTGGCCACACATTAAAAAAAAAACAAAGTTATTTTGTTGCAAATATTCAACAGTTTTATCACTTGAAATGTTTTTATAGCTGCCACTTTCGATGCGAAAAATTAATCAGATTTTACCTAAGTTGCTATCTTTAATAAAACTGTAAACAATAGAACGTTAGGAAGCCTTACACAATTGCGAAACTCTTTATGCGAATAGGTAAGTGTAACTGTTTCTTTTTAAATAATGGGCAATATGTAAGCCGCCAACGACAGTCTAACGAATTACATTTGGGACAACCAGTGGTATATTTTTCAGGTACATTCAAAATCTTTCATGGATCTTCTTCCATACCAATATTTTTGAGAAATGATCAGCGGGATAAATAAATTTTATTGAGATTGGAACCCGGGCCGACGACCTAATCGCTCTTAGCATTCGCCAACGTGTCAATTCGATAAAATAAAATACAAAGAATTACAGGAAAATGAGAATACCTTCCTCTAACCGAAAAGAATATTTTGGAATAGTCCACTATCTTTATAGGGATAAACTCTTTCAATACGAACAGAAAAAAGGCATAACTATATATAGAAAGAAAATATAGAAAGAAGAGAACAACTAAGAGGCATTTTATTACAGTTGAATGAATATGGAAATCAAAATCTTCGAAGGGAAATATGTTTCACCGTGAACTGTGATAGGGGAACACGTATCATTAATAATATATTTTACGCTGATGATTCTGTGTTGATAGTAGATTCAGAAATAAAACTGAATGATGTATTAAACAATTTTGACGAGGAAATGTCATTTAATTTTTTGTCGATAAAGACAACAACAAAAGAAAAAAGTATAGCGCAAAATTTGAATTCCAAAATGGTTAGGTCAGGTTGAAACGAATATGAATTTTTAAATATCATGTAATTTTAATAATGGATGATAGAATGTGTGATACAGAAAACAGAATACGTTTAGTAATAGCATAACATGGGATCGAAAAATAAAAGCAAGAGTAATAGAGTGCCATGTAATATCTACATTCTTGTAAGGAAGTGAATTTCTTTACAAAAGTAAAAAACAAAGATTGCAACAAGAGAAATGCGCTTTTTTCTATAGTAATGTTGATAAATTCATGCAGAAAACATACAATCCGTGATGAAACTGCAATAAGAATTGACACTCAAAAGTTGATAACAATAAAGAGAGACTGCTGAAATTTTAGGGATATTTTGTGTGGAAATAAACCTTCGATGATACATCAACGACAGCAGAAACAGTATAAAGCATCGATTAGACTGCATAAGTATTTCGGCATAAAAATATGAATCACTAAAATAAAAAAAATGCTATTATAAAGGGAAATAAGGGACAATAGAAAATGGGCGTTGATGGTCATTATCATCATTTTACCAAAGAATCATGAAAGAGAGAGAGAGAGAGAGAGAGAGAGAGAGAGAGAGAGAGAGAGAGAGAGAGAGAGAGAGGAATGGGGTGAAGGGAGGGAGGGATAAAGAGAGAGAGAGAGAGAGAGAGGAAAGTAGTATATAAATTTTGGCAATACGAATCAGCGTAGAAATTTTGTCAGTCGGACAAAGACTTTCAAAAATTGTCAGACGAAGTAGCTATTTGTTGTTCAGATCAATAAACCCTTTAAATATTGTCACTCAGACTAAGTACCGCTATAAATAAATTGTCAGACCAAGTAACCTTTAAAAAAATAGAAGGTAACAAGAAAGACTGACATACAGGAGGGTGTACAATTTAACCTCTTGTAAAAATGTCCGTTGAATAATATATGAGACTAGAGATAACGTATGCAATTATGATGACCATCGAACCTTGAGAGAATTTTCCACCATTTTAAGAGAGACGGGCATTAGATCAGAAAAATGGTGAACACAATATACAACGTGACAAATGCTGTATGTAATTTTCTATTTTTACAATACCAATGGTATACAAAGAATGAATGAATTGCGCACAAAAAGGTCAACCATTCACAGATATTGCAAGAAATACACGACCGTAGAGAGTCATGAATAATAATGTACGTATAAAAATGTGTGATATGAAATAATTCTGACCAAGACAGAAGTGTTCTACTCTTACGATGGGCGATTGGTCAAGGATGAGGCATCTTCATAATATCTACATCGGATATGATTCAAGCATGCATCACCATTGACTAGTAACTTAAAATCGTAGCACAGTTGAACCATGTCCTGTTAGTTAAATAGGTATTGTATACTCTTCGAGAGCTGGCGACACATCTGCTAAAATACAGTCGTAAGTCATCGTGAGCGAGAGTTTGAATCTAGTGACCGTCATCAAACACTCATAATAGTAAACCGGACACTTTCTAACATAAAATGTAACGAAGGTCCGCACACCATAGTTTCAGTATAAACCAGCTTTTGCCTATGTGGGTGTTGAAGAAATAAAGGTAATTGAAAGATTATTAAGTCAAACTCAGAAGCGAGAAACAAGTATGTATATATATATATATGCATATATATATATATATATATATATATATATATATATATATATATATATATCAATCAAAAGCATTCATGTTTCAATAATATGATTGTTCTTCAGGCGATGCTAAGTAAATGGTGATTAAATTAAATGAGTTTTAAAGTAATTTATAAACAAAGTGTCACCTTTTTTCCGAAAATTAAAGTGTGATTGATTAACCAAGTAAATGTCAGAGCTACGCTATATATATATATATATATATATATATATATATATATATATATATATATATATAAGTGTGGAAGTGGGTGAGTTAAATTTTCATGTCATGATAAACTGGCACATACACAAGCCATCATTGAAGATTGCGGAAAATATGTCGGTGACAAATGTATCTTCAGTGTAGACAAATATGACATGTTCATTTTGTTGAAGAGAGGGGTGGATTACTCAGTCGTAAAGTTGATATTTTTGAAAGTGTAAATATAAACTAAATAACGAGATATTAGGAACTGTATATGCTTTCGATACAATTAAACAGAGCTGAAATTATATATTAGTTATGTAGTTAAACAATGAAGTATATATTAGTTATGTAGTTAAACAATGAAGTATATATTTAGCTATGCAGTGAAAAAGGGCTATGAAGTATATATTAATAAATACACATATACCTAACCCTAAACCTAACCCTAACCTACGCTTGTAGTAAAACTTTCATGTTTCATGTTTTCCTAAGTCCTCAAAAACTTATGGCAAATAGGCTGCTTATTACATGTATTTTTGCAAAAGAAGCGTTTCAGTAATTGGCAGAAATGTAAAAAGGGAATTAAATGATATATGCACTTTAATATGTCTTTGCAATATTCCTAATACATTTCGTTGAGTTTTCGTAGGTTGATTCTGATATAGAGGAATTCTATGCACTATTTACATTATTCAGACTATAATCTTTGTCGCCATATTTATTACAACGTTTCGGCCTTCTTGTGGTGGTTGGAATATCGCACTGAACCCTTTATTTCGCTCACTGGGATAGACTGTTCTTGTTCCACGTGCCATGATTTTAATGGGTGTCAGTTATTAGTCATCAGTCAATTCCGCTGTCCAAGTTCTCCACTGCCTTACCTGGGTATTGAACTGACACTGTTTGGGTTCTGTCACTGGATCGAACCAACAGCTTTATCCACTGCGCCATGTGTAATCGTTGAAATGAATATGGCTACAGAGATGAGGACAATAATCCAAATAGTGTAAATAGTATACATAATACCTCATCTCAGAAATATAGACAGATACTGAAGAGCTTCTATAATTTTAAAGTTTTGCTTATTATTTTCGTGTTGTATACACAGACACACACACATATATATATACATATATATATATATATATATATATATAGAGAGAGAGAGAGATATATATATATAGATATGTGTATATATATATATATATATATATATATAAACTATTACATGATAAAAATGAAGACTATTAAATTTTGAAAATATTTCTTTATAATCAAGAATACATTTACAGTAGAATCTGTTTAAGGTTTGGTTATTTATTCAGATCTGGGAAGAATGACCCGTTTGAGAACTTGTCAGTTCTTCACACACACACAAACACACACACATATATATATATATATATATATATATATATATATATATATATATATATATATATATATATGAAGAGAGAGAGAGAGAAAAACGGCGAGGGATTGAGAGAGGAGAGGTAGAATTTGTAGTTACTTATGTATGCATGCTTATGTGTCCATTGGACCTCAGAGGTTTTCCAAATATTATGCACATGTATTATCTTAATGACAAACAGAAATTATTATTTCTTCTCTTATCATATAATGTGTTTAAAACTCCATAAAACTAGAAAGTAGAATAGAAAATGAACAAATGTCTTTAGAAAACAACTTTTAAAAGAATTTCCTGCCATCATACACCCTCTATCCGGAAGAGATGCCAGTAGTGAATGTCTGGTACTTACTCATCCATTTTAATTCTTAAAAGAAATTCCCGAAGGTATAAAACGGTGAGAATTGTCACTTAGCCAAAATATAAATGACAGCCGGGACAAGTGCCAAATTTAACTCCTGTCTTATGTTGGCCTAAGAAACACTCTGGCCCTATCAAATGACTGACTTCGAAAAGCAAAAAAAAAAAAAAATAACCTTCAAGAAGATGACTAGTTTGATTATTGTTGCTCATTACTTTTCGCACTCTCGGATGTTATAACTGGCGTTCGAGGTCGAGCATTTATCGAAGAACCTCTCGCCCTAAGCTTTTCATTCATGTAAGCCTTAGTTGCTCTCGTATCTGGATTGCTCAACTGATTTAACATTTCTAACTATTCAGAATCCTTGCTATATGATTATATACAAATAATAAATAGTACTATCGTCACTAGTAGCTTCAATTTCAGTTGACCATCAGTAAAACAACAATTACTTGCTATTTTTGCACACAATTTCCGCACTATTTGTTAGAATATATAGTTTAAGGAATTTAAATTTATCTTTGTGCAATATGTTTCTTCAACAATTGTTAATAGATTTACCATGGCGCCGAACTCCTCCTCCTTCTCATTCCTTATATTCTTCTTCTTCTTCTTCTAATAATAATAATAATAATAATAATAATAATAATAATAATAATAATAATAATAATAATAATAATAATAATAATGTGATTGGGCGTTTCCAACGGTGTGAAGTGAAGCGACAGTATTGAATAAATTGCTACGTCGGTTCACGAAATTATCGTCAGAATCAATCTTGCGCGCGCACACACACACGCAGATATATATATATATATATATATCGATTGCGTCTAGCATGAAAGAGCCTGTTGCCTGAGAGTGTTGACTTCAATGCTCACTTTTATATTTATGTCTACAAACGCTGTATCTCTGATATTGAGCACTTTATCCCATACATATAACACACCTTAAAACTATATATATATATTAAGGCATTATAACTAGAAATTTTATATTATGGACCATGATAGATTTTAAACAAAAATCAAACACCAGTCGACCGGTTTCGTCCCGTCTCATCAGAACTGTTAACGGGGAACTAAAATTATGAGGAAAAGAAAAAGAAGTCTGTTATGCATGACATGAATGATTGGACAGGAAGAAATAAATTATTATAAAAGTTATACCAACCAAGATGCTAAAAACGCAGCGATGGGTTCCCCTTTGGGTCCCGTGTTGGCTAATATCTTTGTGGGTTTTTATGAGGAAAGCCTTATGTTAAGTTCTGCCCGACCCAGGGTTTACTTTCGGTATGTCGACGACACTTTTTGTGTATTCAGCCACGAATCGGAAGTGGATCAATTTTTTTCCCTACTCAACAGTGTTCATCCTGCCCTTAAATTCACAGTAGATAAGGAGTTCAATGGTTCATTGCCCTTCTTAGATGTTCTTGTTCAAAGAACTCCTTCCTCGTTTATCACATCAGTTTACAGGAAGTCTACATTTACTGGATTATATACTCGATGGGACTCCTTTTGTCATAAACGACAAAAGATTAATTTGATTAGGACCCTGACACATAGGGCCCTAATGATTTGTTCGGATGACACTTTGAATCATGAAATCAGTTGTTTAACTGAGGTTTTTGTGAACAATGGTTATCCGTTGAACATTGTTCACTCAGTTATTCGAGATAAAACTGCCAGGTTCAACAAAATTAAACCTGCTTCAGTGGGTAAATGTTCGGTCTATCTTTAGTTAGTGAATTCTTCGCCAAGCGTATTTCATGGAGTTCACGTCAGTGTTATTTTGCAGCGAATGTTCGTGTTGTCTTTCAAACTAAGTCCGTATTTCATTCTATGTGTAAAGATGTTCTCCCTCCTCCTATTAATTCTGTTATTTACCATTTCAAATGGTCCGTACTTTCATCTATGTGTAAAGACGTTCTACCCCCCACCATATTAACTCTGTTATTTACCATTTCAAATGTAATTGTGGATGCGATTACATAGGTAGAACGACACAGCGGTTGGACGTTAGAATTAAACAACACGTACCTGCTGTAATACTGAATAAAAAAATTCTTTGGGTGATACCATTCGTAACACGTATGGGTCTTCGATTGCGGATCTCTTTATAAAGAATCCTACTTTGCGTTGAATTTCAGTGTGAACTGGTTTTCTGTTTTGGCCAGTTCGCACTCGCTATTCCATCTTAAGGTGTTAGAGACACTTTACATCAGGTTCAGGCAACCTACTCTTTGTAAACAAAGAGATTGTTTGCTTGGACTTGCTGTGCTGCGTTTCTAGCATCTTGGTTGGTATAACTTTTATAATAATTTATTTCTTCCTGTCCAATCATTCATGTCATGCATAACATACTTCTTTTCCTCATAATTTTAGTTCCTCGTTAACAGTTCTGATGAGAGGGGACGAAACCGGTCGACTGGTGTTTGTTTTTGTTTTAAATCTATCATGGTCCATAATATAAAAATTCTTGTTTTTAATGCCTTAATACGCTTCTGTACCGTTTCAAATATATTCATATATATATATATATATATATATATATATATATATATATATATATATATATATCGTACGTCGAGCAATACTGTGGTCGTATCTGATACTCCTAGTGTATATCTTAGAGATTCCTGGCAAAATTCAAAGGCAGGTCTGTAATGCAATCGATTCCGAACAGGTATTGTGACTTCAGTCGATTTCTCACCGACGTGATCTCCCTTCCTTCTATATTTCCTATTATTGTTTTCCTGATAACTGTTCCGGGGTGATTTTTTTCCTTAGCATTTTGACTACATGAATTTAAGTGTACTACTAGGCAGGAAGTAGATCTTACCATTTTACATTTGAATTGTTTTGATGCAACCGCTACTTCCATTCTAATAGTTTCTTTTCTCGAAACTTCTGCTCTGTAGAAATCTATTCTAGTTTCTTGCTTTCCTACCCCCTACAATCATGAAAGCATTAAATGCAACGTCAATCGCCATTTTATCTCTTTCTGAACTCTATTCATTTATTGTTTTTACTCACTTCTCCACACTAAAATGAAATGATAAAAAAAATATTTGGTAGATTTCTTTGTTCGTGATTCTGTAGTACCAGTCTACAGAGTTCGAATGAGGATGATTCTCTCGAAGACATACTGACTTGTTTCTTTCGTAGCAATTTTCATGTTTGATCTGAGAAAACTGTTGTCTACAGTAGACAGTTTAAATCTTTTAGAATGATTGGTCATCATGAATGTTTTCCATATGAAAATCTAGATCAGACGTGGCTAGAGCAAGATAATAGTTCTTCTTAATATGTTGCAGATTTGTAGCAATTTTTGATTTTGGACAAAACTACTAACATAGTTTAATTTATGTTTAATTTCCTTACCATCTAAATCCATACGTCTAGGTTTTTGAAGTATTTACTAATTCCATATCTTGATGTTTGGTTGATGGATTCATGGTATAACCGTCACAGCATTCTTCGCAATTTCGTACCATATTTTCTGTTTTAAGATGGGTTGAGCCCCGCATACTGGAAGATTTTGTAGATGATATTGATTATTTTTGTTCAAGATACTTCTTATCCAAACTAAGAATGCACATGTTATAAGCATTACCCCCCGTTCTCTTCCATATACTGGCCGGTGGTGAGGGAACGCTGTTCTCTATTAGTAAATTCATTTTTCATCTGATAGGGAAATCTTAAATGATCAGTGTGAATATCTTCAAATTTGTGTTTGTATCTCTGCTTTTATTCTCATTTAAAACTTTTACTTCCGATCAGATATGAAAAGATTCGTTATTGGGATCTTTATAAGTGTGTGTTGATTAACAGCATATCAATACATTATGAGTCATTAATGCCGAAATTTAACTTTCTTGGGTACTTGGAATGAATAAAAATATGTTATTCTGCTTCCACAAATGAATACATCGCTAATGTTATTCAATTTTGTGCATATATATGTTTGTGTGCACATAATTACCATGGGCGGTGTTATGTGTGTTTTATGCTGTAGTTTTGTTGAAATTATAACTTGGAATACAGTTTGATTTATTTCAGAAATTGTAGGATATTATATCGATTAATGTCCTGAAAGATTACTTCCATATTATTTGGCTGAAGTCGCTACATTTTTTGTGTGCTTTATTGTGCATAGTTCTTGGCATGCCCTACATACTTGAGGTGACTATTGGTTTAGAATATAAGATTGTTGTAGCTTATTGCACTTGACTTTCATAAAAAAATCCACGCTTACGGGCGCTCCTTAAGCCTATAAAAATGAATGCATTCCACTCCCTAGAATCTTTTTAGCTTTTTAGCCCTGGCGATCTGATATAGACGCATGTCAGTACGTCCACGTTGATCGTTTTCTATCTCACACACGCACGCACTTGCACATAATGATATTCTTATTATTTATTGGCAAGTTCCATGTTTTTTTTCTTTCGTCACATGTAGTTCCTTCTATAAATACATACAATATCGTTTGTTTTATATTCATTGTTTTGTATTTTTTATTTTTCAAATTGGACTCATATTGAGTCAGCCAATATTGTTTATGGGAAACGTTTTCCAGAAATCCGTAAATATTTACTCTCCAATGTGTTGATTCCCATAACATAATGGGGACTAAAACTTTTACCCAAACCTGCTAGCAAGGGCAGACTGAAACATTTAATCTTGCTCTGCAAAGAACTCAAAGAACAATTCCATGCAAAATATGCCTGAACATATAGAACAGTGTAACATGAAAATTGTTCAAATCGTGTAAAAGCAAAAGCAAGTTTGAACCGTCGTATCTTGAAACGATTAAATATATTTTACTGGATTTTTCCGAAGATTTTATAACACTATTGAACTCTACTTTGAGCAATAAGAACTTATAATTACGCTGAAAGCTTTATAGAAGTATCATGATGAGATTGCTCATAAACCAAAATGACATGTTCACCATTAATTAATCATAGCTTAGGATCGAAAGCTCATGAACAATTGAAATAAAGTTCATATATATATATATATATATATATATATATATATATATATATATATATATATATATATATAATTTCCGGGTCATTTTCCAATTTATTGAAGATGATCTTAGCCCTCTCTGACCTAACTTTCTGTTCTGTAGTAACAAGTTGCCTTTCAGGTTTAATTTACGAATTCATTTTCAAGTATTTTTTCACTGCTCTTTGCTCTGTCATAGCTAACACTCCTCTCTCACGTGCCAAACGATTTTAGGGATTGAGTTGAATATTTTCTAATTGCTCTGTTTAGCTCTCAGTTGATATGATGATCCCTCTTCCTGTTGTGACCTCCTCATCCAGTTTTCCTCACTCCTGTTCCCACTTTTTAAAACTTATTCACCGTTCTCTTGATGGCTCTTGAATGAAATTTGAAGCTGGAAGCCAGACTTTGCATATTGGTACCATTACTGAAGGCTTGGATAATTTTCCTCTCACCATTGCTCAATGGAGAAGAGAATAGGGTTGACACAACACGTTTTTGTCCTCCTCTATGTCTAAGATGAATAACCTAAAGAGCTTTTCATTGATTCTTACGAAAAACGGTGTCAAGATGATTAAATGTGTTAACTGAAAATTTGGAAAATGCGACTCAAATATTTTAATGCCTTGTTTTTTATTTTTGTTTTTTAGATATTAATTAGATGGACAATTATGCCGTTACACGATTTGGACAATAATTCTGTTACTATTTTATATAAAAATTAATTTTGTTTTGTTTCGTATTGATTTACACTATTCAATGATGAACATATTCTAACGGGTTGGACAACTGCATTGAGAGGTCAATTAAAATCCAGATGAAAGGAGGATAAGAGAAAATAATAAAACATTGTTGAGAAAGATTCTTGCTTAAATTTAATATTTATTTACATCGTCTTGCGGGCGATAATGAGCGGCTATGAAGTGGACAAATTACTAAATGGATAGAATCGAATTGAAGACAATTTATAAAATTCGATTGCAAATAATTACAAAATATAGAAAGAATAATATTTCAGATATCATTGGTAAATTTAATTAACGTTCCTAATTTTCTTCAGATCATGTAACTTTTATTCCTTTTTATGCTGCTATGGTAAAGTGTTATGCGATCATTCTTCAGTCCACGTCAGGCCGGTAATTGGTTAGAAAATGATGAAAACAAAATGCTTATTTCAGCAAATATTGCTATCATGTGTGTAAAACTCATTCAGGTGAGTGAAATGTATTTACAAAGAAGACTTTTAATTTAGAATTAGTAAGAAAAAGTGTAAAATTGATCCTATTTTAGCTATCATCTCAGATTAAACCAAAAAGGGCGACCATCTAAATTCTAAAGACAGATCTTAGCTAACATGAAAATATATGAAATAACCATTTCTATGTGGCCTTGATAAGATGAAAGGATTAACTGTAATCTGTCTTTTTTTCACGCATTTCTTAAACGATGTTCCAAAATGTCATTCGTGCAAGAAATCGTATTTGAATTTCCTAACTCATTTCCTAGATCTGATTAGACGGGCGACCATCTGATCATCACTAATTATCTGTTTTAATGTATCTAGCCTTTTCAATATGCTACCTACTGACGAATCTTGCTCACCCTCCGTGACAACATGAATAATTAATTGGAGCATAAAATCATTACTCTCCATTTTACTAAAAACTTCAACGTTTTGTGTAAGTATCTATTTATACATTCTCTGCCTTGCTCTGAAGAACTTCGTTACATTGATTATATATTGATTCTCTATAACTACATGTAGAATAGTATATTTTGAGTTTGTTCCTCTGTGTATCTGTGTATAATTTAAGCAGCTAGTGTTTTTCTTTCAAAGAGATAATAATTCTTCTTACTATTAATGACATTTTAATGGATACAGTAGTTTCAATAGGCATCCTTGTTTATTTAGAAACATTGGAATTAACGTCAAGTGGCATAGATAATCCATAATTTTATATGGAGATGCGTTTCTGTTAAAGGAATTTGTATAATCGAGTCCGGTATATATTAAATTAACACTTTGTAAATAAACACAATTTTCTGATAAAACATATCTGCCTGATAAAATAATTTTAATAATTATAATACTAAACAGAAAATTAAAACGGAAATAAAAAAAATTAAAGGAATAATTTAAATCCCGCCAATCAAGGAAACAACTGCAATTAAAAGTACAAAAATGTCGGTATGAAAAGAGCTCTATATTCTATCGGCAACATAATGTATTTTAAAAGAAATAATACTGTCGCTTTTCTGTTAATATTTTCATGAGAATATTCCTCTGTGATAACCTGACTTTATGAATTTAAGTTCGCTACTAGATTGGCGGCACTGTCTCATCAATTTACAATTGAAATAGCTAAATGTAACCTTAAGTTATATATAAATAGCTTCTTCTGTCGAATTTATCTCTTGGGAAATTCTCTTGTAGTCCCTTGCTTCCCAGTTAAATTTTATCAAAATAATTGTAATAAGAATCTTCACTCTTTTAAATTCATAGTATTTTATTGTCTTCTTTCCTTAATAGAAGTTTTCATATCCTCCAACAGTCAGTAGCCTCTTGAGTCCTAGTGGATTCATTGCTTTTCTTGAGTTGAAAAAAAAATGAAAATAGAGAATATAAAATCAAAAGACAACATCAATTGGAGAAATGCTAAATCTTATGGAAATATTTGGAGCAATTCAGAAGAATGCAGATTTAATTAAAAGTTAGAATAAAGGATAAATGAGAAAATGTAGCCAAGAACAATGTAAAAGAATCTAACAAGATAGCCAAAATGAAAAACAGTAAGAAATGTAAGAAAAGATACAACATTTTTGGTTCTATTATCTGACGTCAGTCCATAAAAATATGTTTTATGAACAATATCAATGACATTCTAACACATATAACTTATATACGAGGGTCATTCAATAAATAAGGTGAATTTTTCGGTATAAGGACTTCTAATACAGATAGATGCTTACTTTTTTTTCCAACATAGTCTCCCAGGACTGTCACACACTTTTCCCATCTGTTCCCAAGCTTCCCTATTCCATCAGAGTAAAAATCTTTGGGCTGATATCTCAGCCAGTCGATCACAACACTTTTGATTTCTTCGTCACTTTTAAACTTCGTGCCTCTCATGAACCCTTTCAAAGGCCCAAACAGGTGAAAGCCTGAATGCGGCAATGTCTGGTCTGTAAGGGGGTGTGAGGGAGCAGTTCCCAGCCCAGCTCGTTGATGGTCTGCACTGTTTGGGCTGCTGTGTGAGGCCTTGCGTTGTTATAATGCAAGATGACTCATTCTGGCTGATGACCCCTGCGTTTGTTCTTTGTGTCTTTCTTGACCTGCCTCAACAGTTCACAGTAGTTCTTCTGTCAGACTGAATGAGGTCATTGACTGATTCGATCACCTCAGGAGACCTCACTTCTGTAGGCCGTCCAGCCCTGTCTTCATTCTCAACACTGCTGCGTCCTTCTTTAAACAATTTAGCCCACTTGTAGAAGTTTTTTTGGCTGAAACATGTGGCACAATACACAGTTGACATTTGCACCGTTCAACAACCAAAAACTTGATAACTGACCGCTGTTAAATCCTGGAGCATGCTTCTTGGTCGGCCATCTTTGTTAATCGCTAAAACTCTCAATTTTTTTTTTTCATCTGTAAAAGAAATTAAATCTACGTGAAAAAGAAGTAAAACAAAAAAAAATAAAATAAAGTAAGCTTCTATCTGTATTAGAAGTCCTTATACCGAAAAATTCAACTTATTTATTGAATGATCCTTACATATATATATATATATATATATATATATATATATATATATATATATATATATGTATGTATGTATGTATGTGTGTGTGTGTGTGTGTGTAAAGTGATAGCAGTCCATGCAAGTGTGGTAACATTCTAGATCAGTTTAAATTTTCTTCGATGACGACATTTGGAATAAATTCGTTCCTTTGGTTTAAAAGTTTATCTTGATTATCGAATTTAATTATTCAATTTTTTTTGTAGACACAGATTACGTCTACCTGTAAAATTACTAGGAATGTGGGCGACACCTATGATTTTCAAGAAGCGCAGTTTGGAATTTTAAATCAGTGTTGCAAAAAGTGTTTCGTTGTTTCCATTCACCCACAGAAATCCCAATGTAAATATCGTGGTTGATTTTGATCTCTTTGTGTTAAATTGTTACCTGGTAGATCACATTCGTAGTTCTACATTTTCCTTCAACTGGACAAAGTTCGCCATTTTTACAATTACATTGGGGATCCATACTAGGTATATTTTTGATACCATAGGATTTATTTAAAATACCTTTATTGTGGAAATCTCTAATTTTATACATATGTTTTGTACAGGAATAGCATATCTTGACAGTTTTCGTATTGGAGGTTATTATGGAAATATTTATTTATAATCTTTAGAAAACTTCGATTTTCATTTTGGATAATCTACTGAGGGGTGAGTTTAACAATAATATATCTGTTTTATCTATTTCTATGCTTTCGAGTCATGTTATCCATCCTAGTGTTACGAGTAGGGTTTAAGTAAGATAATTTATTTTTAATGTCCCGTTTTTGGAGTGCCTTGTCGTACAGTTCTTTGTTTTTATTAAAAATATATTTATTAAATGAAAGTTTACTCATTCTAATGCCTACAGTGATTGGTATCTGCTCCCAAATAGCATCGGGGTGGTTAGAATCAACATTAATGTAGTCAAGAGTTTCAAGTTCCTTATGGTAAGGTTTAAACCATAACATAAGGAACCATAATTTATTGGTGTTCAGGTTAAGGGTGATATCTAGATAATCTACAATTTTGAGGTTAGAAGTAATCTATATCTGGAAACCCAGTTACTCTAATCTCTAATATTTTTTCTGTAGTTTCAGAGTAAGTGGATCATTGCTATTAGAAACAAATTCAGTCCGTCGTATCTATATAAACTTACTTGCTTAGGACTCAAAATTCTACTAAGAATCTTAAGAATATGACATAGAAGATCAGCTACCTAGGCCGAAACATAATCTCCCATTGAAACGTCAAATTTATCCTTCCTGCACTTAATCCAGGTGGAATTATTAAGTGTTATGATTGACTTCCTGGCAGTAAATATACTATTAATTTATCATCAGTTCCCTCCATATAGTGTTTGCAAACTTTATGCAATCCATCCAGAGATTTCTGGAGATAGATAAATAGAAATCATTAATATCAAATTTATTAAAGGTAGTTTTCTTTTTGCCACTCATATTAATGAACCATTTAATGGTATCAGAAGCGTCTTTCCAAAGATTGGTACCTGTAATTATCAAACGTTTATCAGTATTTTTTAATTATATTTTAGATATAATACCTATCTCGGATTTAGTGGGATTTATTAACTTAGATTGAGTATTATTCATGAAGTTAGGGTGTATGGTATTTAAATAAAACGTAGGCATCATTAGTATAGATTTTACCCATTCTATCACCAATATTAAGATTAGTGGCTAAATCTGATACCAACATTAATTTCAAAGATCCTGTTTCTATGTCTATTTTGTCCGTTAGGATCTATTGGTATTTAGATGGGATACATTTATAAATGTTCTTAGACTTAAATACTCTGTCTCCCTTTTTCATTAGATATATTAATCAAATTAATATCTTTGTTAAGTTTCTCATGGAAAACGGTTAATATTTTTCCTAAATCTCATATTCTTGATTATATTGAATAAGCTTTTTTCAAAAGGTTCCAAGAGTTTACAAGAAAGTGGAGTTTTTTGAGTTTTGAAATTATAAAATCCGTGTCTGTTATTTTGAGTTTCAGAACGATTAAAATATAGAAGGGCTTTTCATCGTAATCTTTTTTCAGCTAGAGACGGGTTGAAAGAGTGAAGAAAGGGACATGGAATGTTTTTTTAAAGAATAATCATGACAGAATTAATCCATGATGTTAGACGGAAACTTTAGTTCGAAATCCGAAAGGGATTAAAATCCAAGAGAGCTCAACTATAATCAATAGAAGCAATGAAACAGATATTTATACAGACTAATTTTATGTGTAGATTTTACATTTAACTTTCCTTTTCTCTTCCTCTATTATTGATTTGTTTTTTAAAATTTTCTCTGATTATTCATTGCCTGGTAGATAGTAATAATTTAATATGTTAATATGTGTTCTTTTTATTCAATTTTGAATGAAGAATTTAAAGTATGCATTTCCTAAATGGAAAATAATTCAATCAATATATATTTTAATATATTAATAATTTCGGCTTTTTCTCTTTTATTTTAATATATTATTATATCCCGTAATATTGGATTAATAGTAATTTTCTTATTAAAAATATTCTTCTCTAATTTTACACTTCGATTTAACTGAGATGAATATTCTATATAAATCAGGTCAGTCTACATTATCTATCTCCTTTTACCATTCCCCATACCTAGACATGACTACCCTCTCTATACATTGTATTTCCACTTTCTCTTACACTTCCTATCTTGTCATTTCACTAATATTTTACTCTTTCTTTCTTTTCTTCCGTTTTTCTTTCTTACTCGGACTGCTTTTTAAATTTTTCTAAGCCAATTTCATTTTCTTTTTTTTTTAACATGATGGGTTTGAAAATCCCCCACATTAATTTTAATTCGTAAGGTAAAATGATTGTAATCTTAATTTCTATTGCACGTCATTTATATGCTCTGTTTGAATAAAACTTTGAGCTTTAATATTGTTATTATATTAATATGATTAACTTGGATTATATACCAAAAGATTATCGCACACACACACACACACACACACATATATATATATATATATATATATATATAATCGACTCTCCCGTCGGTTTCGACGTATGAGGTTCTTCCAGCTTATTTATTCAGTTATGAAAATTTATGCGATAATCTTAAGTGGCATTTAAAACCCGCTAGTGATTTACAAATGAGGCCACATATGGAGCAGGTGTGAGAATTGTGAGATGTGATCATTGTTAGATTGGCTGACCTTTTAGATCTTGCTCTCGCTTCTTGAAGATGATTCAGACAAGCAGATTGAAAATTGCTGAGTCCACTAAAACCGCGCCAAAGCTAAGCGCTCAAGGGTGTTATGCGGTATATTAACTGCTGACAAGTTCATTTTCAGCTTGTCTTTGTATCTTAGCCATGGGCGTCCTACATTCCTATAGCCCTGATCTAACGATATATATATATATATATATATATATATATATATATATATATATATATATATATATATATATATATGCATGTATGCATGCGAGTGTGTATTATGAAATGTGCTAAATCCGACAATTCATAATAATTTTCTGTTTATAGGTAATATTTATAGATACAAATATTTAAGTAAATGCTCTGTTTCTAATAAACAGTATTAACCACATTTACCGACCTCAGTGTCCGAGAAATATCTTAGAAAACATGTATCCTCCGACAGGAATCGAAAGTCTATCCTGTACAGAATCGTCATTTGGCCTGATGTGCTAAACTATTTAGGTACAGAGGAAGCATCTGGTTAGCAAAGCCAAATGACAGTTACGTATAGGATATAGGTTCGATTCCGTTGTCAGGCATACATGAAGAATTTGCTCTGAGGAAAATTCAAGAATTTGAATTATAACAAGTTTAAACGAAAATGGATAGCTGATTGATATTTTGGAGGTGAGTATAAGATTATAGGACCCCAGAGATGTCGCCTCTATTTGAAAATACCGTGCTTTGGTGATGTTCGTAGCAGGTTTGCTGGGCAAACATTCGTCGGTTTGAATAGATATTATGTTTATGTAAATACAGAAGTTATCTTTGCCGTTCAAAAACTCGAATTGAAAAGATCGAATTGATCTGGTCATCTACTGCATCCCAGAAATTATTTCGTCACATAAATTTTTGCCGGTTAGAGATTGGGGATTACCCCCAGTGCAATGATTTTTCAACTACACACGAGATATAGCAAATTCTTGTGACCCACATTTATTGCTGAAGAGTAGGCATGTCCAGGATTGCTAGGCGGAGCCATCCTAAGATTTACAGATGAATTGCAAAATAAAGACTTCCGGATCCAATTTTTAGAATAAAGGAACATTTAAACTTGGATGTGCTGGTTGTCTTATGAATAATGGTTTCAGAATTGAAAGTTACAGAGCCGAGTTCTAATTTCAGTAGGGTTCAATTTCACGTAAATAACCTTGGTAAAGCTGACTCCAGATCTTCTTCGTCAACTATGGGTTAAGGCGAAGTCATTATGTCCTAAAAAGAATTATTACACTACCAAATAATTTCTGGCTTTAAATAACGTGCAAAAAAGCCATAAAAAATCAATCAATCAATTTTTTCATTCAGACAAATCATCACAGTCGAACATATATTTCTGCTTATCTATCTATATACTTGTTCACCTATATATCTATCTATATCTTTCCGTTAAATAATCTTTTTTTCTGTTTTTTCTTGTGTATTCGGAAGTATTTTTTATATTTGGGTCTAAGTTGTTGAAATAAAAACCCTAATCCTTGGTGTTTTTGCCGATCGCTTTCGGTTATCGACAACTGTCATCATGGCTGTCTATTTTGGTTTTAAAGAGGTTGCTTATACTTTAGTTTTATAGATAATATTTTGGGTATTTATATGAGTTTGTTGGATTAGTTCTTCATTAATAAGGAGGGGGTAGCGTTTATTAATCGGATGATTAGTTATTAAATATATTTATGATGTTTCTGCCAGTATTAAATGATATGTGATTTATGTTAGGTTTTTGGTCTCTAATTAAAGAGTTCAAGATTTTGTGATCGTTTTGTGCCTTTGTTGTTATAGAAGATCTTGGTATTGTTATTAGGTTGGTTTTTTGACGTTCAACATATGTGAGAAAACGACATTATTTTTGCACCAACATAATAATTCAGATTTTAATTATTTCGGATAATTTTACTGCGTTACTAGGGGTGCAGTGTTCTGTTGAAAGATGATTATTTATAGAGCTGTTGTCATTAAGGTTGTATGTTATTACTTGCTTCTCATGTTTTTATATTTTATATTGTAATATTTAGTCTTCTCTCGATGTATGTATGCATATATATATATATATATATATATATATATATATATATATATATATGAGATGATGAAAAGTTACTGATCTGTACCATAAAAGCAAAATCTGATTTAATTTTTAGTCGTTTTTATGATACTGGATCGGTTGGTAAACAAGCGTTCACACACACACATGTGTGTGTGTATGTGTGTGTGTGTGTGTGTTTGTGTGTCTGTATGTATAAACATGTTGTTAGGGTCATAGTTCATTATGAAATCTTTCATTGTGCCTGGTGTAACGTATATACTGTTATAGCGGAACACACATATTCTATAGTTAATAGACTCTCCCAACTATAATAAGTAGGAGTAGTAAGAGTAACGTCGGGGAGTCGGTCAGTCATTCGATGTCGGATGACAGTTAGTCGAATAATAAAGTATCAGCGACCACAACAAGATTACTCTGCGTAATACCTATTATATCAAGTTCCTAACATTTTGTACGTCGAACCAATTTTAGGACCGACTTAGTACAAATACAAGCCTCCACTGTGAAATCACTTCACAACACTAACCGAAAGTTAGTTTGAAAGTTGTGCCAGTTAGGTAAAATTGATTTACTCTCCTTCGATGCATTTCCCTTGCTCGGTCGACCTGTGCCAAATGACCCCACATATCTCTCCGATAATCCATCAACAAACGTAGAAGCGAGCTCCGTATTTGCCGCTGCAGGTGAAAGTGCGTAAAACCTTGCCCAGAAGGTCAAACCGTTTGTTTCTTATTGCCATATTAACGGAAATATTTCGTATATAATGACGGTGTTTCTTTTTCAAAGGTTTCTAGCGTTAAGACTTTACAAATAGTGATCGTAGTATGGAGTTTTAAGTTAATGCTTATGTTTGTCCAAAAGCTTATCATCCTAGATTGACTGGAAACTCATATTTAATTTAGCCTTTAATTGGTTTCACTTGAATGATTTATATATATCCATCCCTACCCAAATACATATGTTTAAATATATATAAGTTTCATTACATATGACAGACAAGGTGCTTTGGTTAAGTTTTCTGTATATTTCTTATGTGTATATATAAATATATTAATTTGTTAAGAAAATATTTTCGATTAACAGAAAGCTACAAAGAGGAAGATATTTGCATCTTTTTGGAGTTTTTTTAATTAAACTTCTGCAGTCAATTACGACATTTTATTTTGACATAAAACAACTTGAGTTGATAAGAAATAAAAAATCCTTAAGTTTTAGATTTCCGAAAGATGTTGATTTTTTTTTATCTTCTTTCTTGTGTGAGTCTTTATAATTCGAAGCCTTTTTTCAAGCAGGCAAAACAAATAAAAAAATAGTTTGAAAATATATTTCGATATACCTAGAAATCTTTGTGTTCTCTGAAAATAAACTCTATATCAAATATTTAGAAAGTTTAGAATATGCACAAAAATATTTAATATAATAATAAATACTCTTCCAATTCGACCTTTAAATACTGGCAACGCTTGTCTTCAATTTTTCACAGCCTTTCGGATCAATTAATAGTATTTCACGTTTTCTACTTGTGTGTCTTTTTTGATAAATTACTTATTTCTGAAAGTCATTGCTTGTATTAATCATTCGATCTCGCTCTAAATTTCTTTCAGCCTTCTCACTGAAATCTCAAATACTAGAATTGAAATAGGCAGTCACAAAACACCAGCATTCAGAATAGCTGACTTTTCATTCATATATGATAAAAGGTATTCTGATATGAGCCTTATTTACATATTATCTGACTCGAAGTAAAGGAGATAAACGTTAGGTTTATTCAGGTGGCTTTGAAGTTTCCGAATAGAAATCTTACAAAATTATAAGTGTAACATTCGCTTATTCATTGATTATTACTATCACATCGAGCCTGGTGTTTCTACTATATATTTAGATATTATTGATAAAATTCAAATAATAATCTTCAATGTTATTGTTGCTGACTTGACATCTAGGCTTCAGTCATTTTCCCGCTGCCGTAAATTAGCTTGCTTCCGAGTGGCTTTTCTAGAAATATTTTCATGTTAATTGTTGTGATGAACTTACTTCTTTGGTAACTCTAATTTATGAATTAAAGAACAGTACGAGATTAGAGTCAAGGTGTGATAATTTTACAGTTGCAACGGCTGCTAGATGTAACCGGAAGTTCTATGCTAATAGTTTCTTTTATCGCAACTGACGCTTGTGGAACTCTCATCCCACATCTTGCTATCCAGTTGATTTTGATTTTTCAAATCTATAAATGCAATATCAATCATTATCTTCTTAATTCTTGTTCTTTTTATTGTTCTCTCTCCGTAATAGTTTTCATATTCTTTCGCATTCCGTGACCGCTTTTGTCTTAGAGATTTTCTTTTCTTTCTAAGGGGGAACTTATTAAAATAAAAAATCATAAACAACGTCGATTACAAATATTTTTTCAGCGAATTTAACCAAATGAAATCTCAGCAAAAATAGTAAAATCAATAATATTCGTCATATAATAGGCATCTGGTTGGTATCAATGTATATTCAAAAGCACCATTAATTTTAATCGAACGACCAACATTTTTATCAGATGAGCTAAGCCTTTAGTGTGTGAGAAGAGAAACGATGTTTCAAAAATTGCCATAGGCTGTCATTAGCTGTCTCTGACGAATTTTAAAACATATTCGATATTTTACCTTTGGCAGTTCGTGTAGAGAGTACACGTTTTTAACGAAGTTGTTTTATGCAATATTCATGTTAATATTTTTCTTCTTCTAAGATAAATTACCCCAACGTCCAATTTAATCATATGTAATAGAGTTAGAGGGGCTTTAGTTATTGGAAGCTTATGATTCGAAAACCCAAATTTAACAGGAAAAATATGCCAAAAAAATATGACAATATAAAATATCATACTGATGTTTAAATGATAAAATTAATAAATCCAACACTTGTACCGTATTTAATTAAAGAAGCCTCAGCTGACAAGTAGTGCTGAAGAAGTTGAAATCAATATGGATTTAGGTAAACTGCTTGTCGGGTAAAAGGCAAAGACATCCATGTAACAGAAACAACGATGGCGAGAAGTCATTGAAAGGCGGATCATGAAATTGGTCGGTCCTGTGTGTCTAACATACGACGGAATAATGTCGTTACGTTGGTGACGTGATAACGACAAAATGCCTTATAGTTTATGTAGATCTTTCTGGCAGAATTTACTATATTTTACTCGGGATAAAGAAGATTGTTCAGTAAAGATTTGGTCTTGGCGAAAAAGCCGAATGAAATGATTATATATTAAACAAACATCTCGAACTCTTTCCTGCATGAGTCGCATCATAAAAAGTAACAAAATTACAACTCAGTGAATGATTAAACAATACTTCTTTTATCTGGCATGCCACTTCAGTAAAGAGGTGATCATGGTTCTCCACAATTTCCTGTACTTTATACGTCTTTTTGTTATGTCTCTTAAATCTTGTTCCACCGTCAATGTACTTAGGTAGGTTATGCTTTGCTTCCCTATATTCTTCTTGACTTCAAACTGTGTGTTTATCAAAATTTTCACGACATCTTTCCTATATGAATGATCCCCAGAAAGTTCAACGGTATCTTCCCCTGGTGTGAAGTAGAATTTTTTTTTTGGTATTGTTCCTATAACTTTGTCGTTTCTCACATGTTCGTTTCATGATATTCCCGGCATCATTCTGTAGAACCACATAATTTTGCCTTAAGACTCTTCTTCAACTCTGAGGAAATTGTGCAGCATTTACTGACATATAAACGACAGATATTACTAACAGATCAGTAGTCTTTTTAATGTTTCTAATTATTTTTTTCAGTTCTTAACACTTTGCTTAAATTTTGAAAGGCATCATTCGCTATCAAAATTCACCTTCGGATTTCAGTGTTGCACTTTCTGTCCGCTGTTAAAACATTTCCCATTTAAATTGTTGTACCTGTTTGATTTTGACATTTCCATTTTATAAATTACATATATTAGACTGTTCCTTCAACTGACAATCATTTTCTGTATTCTTGTAATTGAGATTTATTCATTTCATCTTTCTTTCCTTCTGTAGGAATTTTTGTAGTTACCTTTCTGTGTCTACTATCAACACTGCCTCATCTGCATATTTTACAGTGTTACGATTACGGCCACCAATAATAAATCCTGGTAGTAATTCTAATACTTTTGAGGCCGCCTCTCTGTATAGGCTGAATTAATCCGTTAAGTAAACACATCCTTGTTTTACACTCGTTTCTATTTTTACAAATAATTACAAAGATTGTTTCAGTGTTCTTCATGATCTTCGATCCCATTTGATTGTATTGTTATTTCAATCCGAACATTTAAATCTCTGTATTCGCTAGCTATGTTCAAACATCATCAATATGGTATATTCCTTTAGTCAGCGTATGCTTTTATAGGCTAAAGCAACAAAATTTTCTTTTCCTGTAGGAATTTTCAGTTAATGTTATAATAATTACATTTTCAATAATAACAATTTTGATAATAACATTTCCATATATTCTAACATTGATCTAATAATTAGTTCGAAAACATATGCAAAATAATTTAGTCGTACTCAACAATATAATATAGAACATAGAATGCCAAAGAGCTTATCGGCTGAACTCTAGTTATAGTAACAATGAATAAGGAGATAGAGATGATAGAGAAAATATGATATTAAGATTAATACTGATGTGGTGCAATGGTATCTTGTTAAGTATTATTTTGCATAACTTATTTGCTGGTGATATTTCTTCCACATTTTATATTAATAGTTTTTTATTGACATTAATTTATTTTAATTTAATGAGACATTCTACTAGGGAAAGGAGGGGTGAACTGGGATCGGAAATTTGTGTTATTCTTCGAATTGGGAAAAGCGATATAAGCTTGGAAATATATAACTTTTTCAGGGAAGATGCAGATTCATTCGTTTCTTCTTTATTAAGAAACTTTTAAAAAATAAATGCATAAAGAATTCTCAGCTTTCTTGTAATCGTTTTGCCCCTTAAAACCTAATGAATACAAAATTTAAAAACTTAGTAATTACTTGCTTACTGCCATTAAAATCCCTTATAGAGCATAGTGTCATAGCATCAGCACAATATTTGTTTCTGTTGTTTAATGATCTCTTTAATGGTTTTGGATTCACACTTGTCGTTCTCCTACCCTGATTACCAGCCAATGCTAGAGAACCTATGTAGCCTGTTATTTCATCTTTTGCTAAGAGATGTAGCGATGGATACATATCATTGCCAAATATATTTCTGGGAAATCAATTAATTTATGTGCCGTTACTGAAAAAGGTACAATAATTCAATGGTTATATATTTCACACGTGAAAGTCACAAAATGTTTTACACAAATAGCATATTTATTTTTATTTTTTAATATCTGAACATTTTAGAAGCTAATTAGGTTAGTAATTGAAAAAAATCCATATAAATTTTACCAGTACATCTTAAATGAGAAAAAATAGCTGAATATAAATCATTCTTAAAAAACGCAAATATCTAACCGCCATTTTGGGGCTACAGTAACATTTACTAATAAGCAAGCATGTCTTTTGCTGTGGAAGCATTTGCCTCCGGATTTGTAAATAATCAATGAAATTGTTATCCAACGGGCTGTCCAGGAGCAGTTGTCTTGCAGCGAATAAATACAATAAGTTTTCTAATATATGTTTTAACAGATATTTCATAACTGTAGACCAAATATAGCTACACAACCCCCCCCACAAAAAAAAAAACAGTATTACCTCAATATTCAAGGAACTGATTACATCACTTCCTATATTGATATTAACATTTGATATTCTGACTTTTATTGACGTTAGAGAATTGATCTCTAGCATCAGCAAAAACTTATAACTCTCTAATTCAGGAGAAATACCTATGTTTCGGGATATCAAAATCATTTTGTTTAACGTACATGGATCAGCTACGCTATTAGGGCAAATATATGCAATTCAATCTTTTTTTTTCTTTTTACTATTGCACTGTAGTTTCCAGATGATGGCGCATTGGCAGATACAAATATTTTGTAAAATTTGCTGTAATGTAATTCTGGGTATGACGTTAAATTGCATCCAACAGCAAGGCCTCTGATCTGGAGGTTTTGAGGAGCGTGGAACCACCTCTTAATTGCTGGTGTTCCCAGGTCAACCTTGACCCGGGGTGGTAGCACCTGTTAGGATCCCAACTACGGGGAAATAGTGAACTCCTAGTTTTCCAAGTTTTACTCACGTCCTTGGTATGACGGTAAACTACATCCGCGTCCTGGGTATGACGATAAACTACATCCACGTCCTGGGTACGGCGATAAACTGCATCCAACAGCAAGGTCTCAGATAATGTTTTCAGAAAAATAATGTTGCCAGCTCTAAGTTTTTGAAACAATAATGTTGCCAGCTATACGTTTTTTGTAAAGGAGTAATGTTGCCAGCTATACGTTTTTTGTAAAGGATTAATGTTGTCAGCTATACGTTTTTTTGTAAAGGAGTAATGTTGCCAGCTATATATTTTTTATTGAAACAATAATGTTGCCAGCTATACATTTTTTATTCCATACAAAATAGGCATTTAAAATTCATATAAACTGCATTTGGCAATAAATAACCCACAGTGGTTGATATGCCATAAAACCCAAACAAACAAACAAACTAATGTAATTCACAAAATTTTCTGACGTAGTGGAGGAAATTTTGCATGAAAATATAATATAACCCCGGATGAAATACAGGTCATATTTTCATTCTGAGAAATATATATTTTCAGTAATCTGTCATTGGAGCTGAAGTTATTTTAATGTCCATCTATCTATCTATCTATCTATCTATCTATCTATCTATCTATCTATCTATCCCCCTTTTCTCTCTCTCACTCTATCCCCTTCTCTCTCTCTCTATCTATCCCCCTTCTCTCTCTCTCTCTCTATCTCCCTTCTCTCTCTCTATCCTCCTTCTTTCTCTCTACCTATCTATCCCCATCACTCTCTCTATCCCACTTCGCTCTCTCTATCGCCTTTCTCTCTCTCTATCTATCTATCGCCCTTCTCTCTCTCTCTCTATCTATCTATCTATCTATCTATCTATCTATCTATCTATCTATCTATCCTCCTTCTCTCTCTCTCTATCTATCCCTTTCTCTCTCTCTCTATATATATCTATCTATCTGTTCAAATCTATCTCAGACTATACCTATCTATTTATGATAGTGTGTGTTAGTGAGTCACCTAAGCAATATTTTTTTTTTAGAAAATTTGTTGAATAATAATCATCAAGTTGTAAAATTCTGGACAGGTTTTTTGGAAAAAAAATTCATGTTCGAAAAAAAAAAAAAAAAACTTATTTGTGAAGGATATAGTTTTGAACTTTTAGATATTTTTTCACATGCATAAAGTCAAGGAAAAGAGAGGAAGAGTGCTGGAAATGTCAATACTTTTAATACGATGTTGTTTGCAAATAGGGAAGAATCTCTTGCTGATTCGACTTTCAAAGACAAGCTTTGTGGACGAACTTCAAAACGATGTGATTGGTATTTTCTGTGATCTTGATCAAGCGAACTGCCCGTCGAAATTTACGATCTGTTTGAAGGTGCACTATATATATATATATATATATATATATATATATATATATATATATATATAATCGTATACTTATTGCAAGAGAAACCTACTGTGAAAACGAGCGTTCTTTTCCAATGCAATCGATTTAGGGGAAAATTCTCTTTCATTTTGTTCCTTTTTAACGTTTTTTTGATTTCTTCTGTTACTCCATTTCTTTCTCTTTTTGTTCCACCCAGTTTTTTGTTGCAGAGTAATCAATTCGATCATATCAAGGGATCTGACATACAGATTCCTGTCATGATAACTTATGAGCCGAAAGCAGAGGTCTTGATGCAAACACTGGTATATATATATATATATATATATATATATATATATATATATATATATTCCAACAAGACAAATGCATTGATACACGGAATATCTATCTTTCATGATATATATATATATATATATATATATATATATATATATATATATATATATATATATATATATATATATATATATATATATATAGGTTCATTCCAACTACAGACGCGCACAGGCCGGCGTATAGTAATCATACTGATTTTTAGGCAGTAAGTGCTCTTTTAATAAACCTATATTGAGACTAAGAAGCCAGTTAAGTCTCTTAAATCTTTAAATTGTGTATATTTTTTAGTTGAAGAATTTATTATCATTGTTAAATAAGATGTGGGGACCGTCCACATGTCATATCTGGGTTCAATATTGCCATTGATATCCCTCAATTCAAATTTTGAAGACTAAACTTTTCGACTCAAAATAAATATTCAACGGGCCTATCACCCGTAAAAATACATAGTCTTGCGACGGGAAAACTATAAAGAACATTGTAATGCATGTTTCATTAAATAATATAGACAAGTTTTGTCTATTTTTTTAAGTAAATTCCTTTCATATTGTCTGGTAAGCGTAATCACATTATCGTTGAAAGACGAAAGGAAAATACCATATTGATACATGTTTAAATCCAATCTAAACTTTCGGCTTACACAAGCCATTATCAAGAATGACAATTTTAATAACTCAAACAACACATGGACGAAAAAACAATGATAGTCCGCCTTTCCTGCATGAAAATTCCAAGTAACGACAAACTCGTATATACGAGACGCGGAAGCAAAAATCGCGTCGAAGCTCCTGACGTTACACATGATCACGCGAGAGTGAAAAACGAGAAGTATTAAGTATGGGAAGCCGTTGGTATAAACCAATGGCTTCTGTTATAAATTTTAGGCATTTAATGATATTTCTGGGAATTTCATAGTTTATTTTGTTCAGGTTAGGATTCAACTGTTTTATGTATAAAGCTCTCAACCTTTCACTGTAGAAACTTTTAAATGTAGCCGTCTCTTCTACTCCAATAGCTTCATATCTCGCCTGTGGAACACCCTTCCCTATCACTGTTTCCCTTAGAGCTATAATCTCCAACTATTCCAATGTAATCTCAACCGACATCTCCAGTTACCTTGATCTATCCACTATCCTTCTCCTCATCCTTTCTTCTATCACTCCTATCTGTTCTCGCTCCAAATCTTCTGCAACCCCCTGCTTCCTAGTGGCTTCACGCCTTGCTTGGGGCCTAATGCTTAATATATATATATATATATATATATATATATATATATATATATATGCTTGCCAAAGCGTAGAGCTCATGCGAAGAATTAGGATGGAAATATTTATAGAAAAGTGACAAGTGGGGTTACATTACTGGGTGGAAAATAATATTGTTGTTTCTTCTTTCGATTTCATCAAAAATCTCTAATTATACAACAGGAGAACCTAACTAGAAAGGGATTTTCCAAGCGTAGCTCAAATATGGCACAAGGCCGAAAGTATGGGCAACCAGTGATGATCGAACTCACTACTCAATCGTAAATGTTCTAGCAAGACAAGCTTGCTAAACATTACACCACCTCGAGGTGCCCAAAGATTTTCTAAGCGCAGCTTAGATGTGGCACAATGCCGAAACTATGGGGCATCCATTGATGATCGAACTCACCACCCAGTCGTAATTGTTCTAGCAAGACAAGATTGTTAACCATTACACCATGCCGATGTAACCAAATTGATTTTCTAAGCGTAGCTTAGATGTGGCATAAGGCCAAAAGTATGGGGCACCCAGTGGGGATCGATGTTACTACTCAGCCGTAACTGTTCTAGCGTGAAAAGCTTGATAACCATTACACCACCTCGAGGGGCCCAGCGATTTTCTACGCGCAGCTTAGATGTGGCACAAGGCCGAAAGTAGATTCCGGGGAGAAAAATTGATAGTACAACACCAGACCTTCTTAGCAGCAAGGCAGCCAAAGGATTAAAGATAAACTTTCCCATTTTTATCAGCTGAGAATGTTAGACCGTGAATTCAAAATGAATAACCATCATAAAGGCTAACGGTCTTTCAGGAGATTAATAGAGACGTTTCGTTTAGATGCAGTGAATCTAACAAGGTATTTATTGACCCAGTTAAAACAAACTGTAAGTAATTTATGAACCCACCGAACTGTTTGTATTTGGAAACAGCAGATTTACAAAACATAATACACTATTCACTTTTTAATTTCATTTTTTTTATAATTATCGAGCTTCGCATGAAAATTATATATATATATATATATATATATATATATATATATATATATATATATATATATATATATATACACATACATACATATATATATATATATATATATATATATATATATATATATATATATATATATATTACATGAATCATTCATATAAAAAACAGATTAGTGAAGTTAATGATATAAATGGCGAGAATGCATCTTCGTAAACAAATTTATTAAAATCACATGAACCAACGATCCTCTAGATGAATTTTGTGATCCTTTTTTTTAATAAATTCAACTTGTATAAGGTTTTTTTTGTTAGTACTTTCATCTGTTCATACAGACATCATCAGACATAGAAATTGATTTTTTTTTGTTTTTTAAATACATCGAGGTAATAACGGGACACTAAAGATTAGATTTGAATCGAAATATGTTTTTATAACTGTGTTATTGTTAACATGAGAAATTCTGGAGCCTGCGGTCGCAATGCTAAGGTTGATTTTTTTGAAAATTTAAAAGATTGTGTTTTTTACTAATATGGTAATTGGAGAATTCTTTTGTTATAGTTGTTTTTTCAGTCTCTGTGGCATGAACGAAATTGTACATAGAGCAATGTTGCAGCTATTATCCCAGAAGTTGCACGTCGGATCAGTTCTTTTTAAATCAAATATGTGGTGCAATTCAATTTATATTACATGGATCATTCATAAAAATAAAGTTATTAAAAACAGGGTTCACAACATTCATCTAAAGGTCCGTGGATTAATGTAATTTGAATAAATTTGTCTGCGAAGATGTATTCTCTCACACAGACACGCAGAAATATATATATATATATATATATATATATATATATATATATATATATATATATATATATATATTGTGTATATTTACTCATCAATGTTTCAAAAATAGACTTAGTGTTTCGTCCGTGTATTGGTTGATATATTGAAATGTAATTGTCATCTTTGATAATTGCTTATGTAGGACAAAAGCTTAGATTGCATTTAAACATGTATCAATATGGTGATTTCCTTTCGTCTTTCAATGATAATGTTATTAATCTTATCAGATAATATGAAAAAAACTTACTTAAAATAAGTAGACACAACTTGTTTATATTATTTAATGAAACATATATATATATATATATATATACTCTCAACTGTCCCCATCGATTCGACGTATGAGGGTCAAGCAGATCAGTTCCCAGGAAATCGACAGCCCGACAGCACATGAGATTTGATTATAGTGGTGAAGGTTTCGTGCAGGACCATCCACACTTTTTTGAAGGGCCGAATACAGAGACCTGTTGCACTACGTGCCACAAGGTCCCAAAACGACCCTCCGCAGGTTTTGAATTCAGAATTGTACTTCTCCTAGACCAGTTGCCATCCAAGGCTATAGAACCCAGTCTGTCTTGCTATTTACCCATAACTGGAGGGAGAAGAAGAGGATTCACACCTTTTCCCAAGGGTATTATAACGTAAGTGAATGTAATGGATTCGACTGGAATTCGAACTCAGCTTTCCGTTTCCTCAATCCAAGCCGCTATCCATTACTCCACCGTGCCTATATATACTTCTTGAGGTGTATGTGGTGCGGGGGCAAATTAATAATGCATATATATACTCTAAAATTAGTGGGTAATTATAAGTTTAACTTTTCATTTAAAATATACTTCTCGAACTTATAACAATTTCCTTGTTGGAAAAAAGACTTACAACTAAAATTGGCATTTGGAAATAAAGTACAATAAAACGTCATTTAGAGGGGTTTTTTTTATTCTTAGAGACTCGATCTCATTAAATTTTAAACAGCCGGTCTTTTTGGGTGTTTCTATGAGCCTGATAGAGTTTAATATAGGAATTTTATTTGCTTTACTTTTCCTTCATTGCTATTATTTGAATTATACCATATTGTATCCAAGATAGTTTTGTGAAGAAAATACATAATTCTTATGGCGTTCAAGATTCCGAAGTGAATGCATTATATGAATAATGGCTGAAACTACTTTTCAGTACAAAACACTAAATAAAACCTTTCGAATCCACATGAGATTTCTCATGACGTCAATGGAGATAGCGCACAAGTTTTATGGCGTAAATCGAAAAAGACAGGTGTTTGTTTTTAGACTTGGTGCAATTAACTGCTTCCCAAAGGTCTGGCTTGACACTCCAGGTTGCATATTTGCTTTGATCTGTGCTGTGGATATCCTGTGGACTTTCACTACCACCCTCTCAGTTTGCCGTTCTTGACGATGTGGTCTACGGCTATAGGAAAATTCATTTGACAAAAGTGCCACTAACAGAAAGCGCGCAAGCTGCGCATCAATTTCTGAGAAATAACAATCCAGAAGGATTATACAACGCTACTCCCCGCCAATGACACAGAATTTGAGCGTCTCCGTGATGTGACACCTGATACAATTGGACGGTTTCTCCTGACTGAAAATTAGCGCAGAATGCAGGATAATTTAAATATAAACATTTAATATACAATGGAAACAAATATCTGTTAGTAACTCATAGGATGTTGAAACATTTTACAAGATTACAAATATATCAATTAGACACCACCTTTTAAGGCGTGAAAAACAAAGTAATCTAAATTTCTTTTCCTTTGTGAATCTAAGTAATTTATTTTTACTTTAGCATCCTTCCCATATCCCGTAAGTGTCAAATTTTCCAAATTTTCTTTTCTGGTTGTATGAGTTCCCAAGAAATTTAATTTGTTTCTTTCTGGCTCTAAGTGTCCATTTATTGCCTCGCTCTTTGCTATGGTATTTCGTGTATGATATTCTCATTATCCATCGGAGAATCATATATTTGTTGCCCCAAGTCTCCTCTTTATATGAGATGAAGTTGCACAACATTCACTACCATAGAGGCTGTCATTACATAACTATTCAGTATATTTTTCTTTGCTTCTGTTCGTACGACTATGTAAAGATGTTGGAAAGAATCATTTGCTAATCATTTTTGCATTTTGAATCATATACTTCAACTTCTTTTGTAACACTTCCCAAGTAGTCAAATTTCTGTACTTAATTGATGTCGACTCTAAAATTCCTCTTTGGTATCTATATTATCCCTACTTCTAACGACCAAACATTCTGTCTTCTTATAATTCATGGCTCATGGATACACTTCTGGAAATTAAGGATTACTTGGTAGCCTTAATACAATTAATGGCTACTTGGTAGACTATGTAATTTTTTTTTGTTTTTTTCAGCAGCAGCTATTGTGCATTTCATAAAAAAGTAAACTATTCTGTAAAGGTTGATTGCTACAAATTTCCGTATGTTTAGTTCAAACCTATTTTCCTAGCATTTGATTTATATATATATATATATATATATATATATATATATATATATATATATATATATATATATATATATATAAATTTAAAAGAAAAACAGACCACTTTAAGGTACTATTATGATAATTTATTTCATCAGAGCCCTTTTAAAGGACGCCGGATCATCATATATATATATATATATATATATATATATATATATATATACAGACACACACACATACACAGAGTGGGGAAAAATATTCGTACAGATAAAATGTTTTAATTTATTTTATTTTCAACTATTGGATGAATATAATTGTCATATAATTAACTGCACACAAATGCATAACAAAATAGGAATAGAAAATGGGAAAAATTGATTTAATAGAAATAAATCTCATTTATCCATTTTAATGGGTTAAAAATGTGTTCGTCCAATACAAATTTCAGAATTTAAAACTTTTAAATTGCTATATTACACTAGATTAATAAAGTAGAATAATCTAGAACGTTCCAATAAGGTAAAGAATTGACCATTGGTCAATATTTTTGGTTGTGAAATAACTTAAAAAGCAGGAAAACGTACCCCTAACGCAGCCTATCATGTATTCCAATTCTTGGTTTCAACTATTGAATTTGTCATATATGATACAGAAACAGTAATATTTCTTGGGGTAGATTATATCAATTCATAATCTTGAATTTTTTTAATCATAGATTCACGGTAAATATCGCTAATCATATTCCTTTTACAGATTATGGTTTCTCGTATAGGTAGGTTTATCTAAAATCTAAACTATTAGAACTTTCGATATTGATTTTTTTTTGTTTCGCAAAAGATTATTGTTTTCCCCAACTATAGCATCATCTTACTAACTTAACCTTGGTACACTAGCATCTAATTAAAGACAAGAGTAAAATTTCCAAGCAGCTGATTAATTTTGGTTGAACTAAAGTATATTTAAAATATGTAGATCCATCACTCCATTTCTGTGTTTATAATTAACCAACAGTCTCATCTATATAGAACGAACAGATTACGAACTTTAGTATGCTCTCATTACTTCATCGTCATAAAGATATTTGAAATCAATAGGTTATGGACTCTTCACCAGATATAACCGAACTTGCTGATACGTACAGTACATTATGACATTAAAACTTAGTTTTTTAAGCATTTTACTTGTCAATTAGAAAAGGATGACTAATGATATAATCATATGCTATTCAATCATTAACATAGCAGCTGTGAACATTTCTATTTCATCATACACATTTTGAGATTATATATATATATATATATATATATATATATATATATATATATATATATATATATATATATATATATATATTATGGCATAAAAAGCAAGAAATTTCATATTATAGGCCATGGGAGATTTAAAACAAAAACACACACACCAGTCGACCGGTTTCGTCCCCTCTCATCAGAACTGTTAATGGGGAACACACATTATGAAGAGAAAAAAAGAAAAAATATAATTATAAAAATTATACCAACTAAGATCCTAGAAACGCAGCACACCAAGTCCAAGCAAACAATCTCTTTTTTTTTTAGAAAGAACTTCTTCCTCTTTCATTACCGTTTATAGGAAGTCAACCTTTACAGGTCTTTATACTCGATGGGACTCCTTTTGTCCTAAACAACAAAAGATCAATTTGATTAGGACCTTGACTCATAGGGCGTTAATGATTTGTTCTAAGAACATCTTGAAAGATGAAATCAGTTGTTTACCTGAAATCATGGTGAACAATGGTTATCCGTTGAACATTGTTCAATCGGTTATTCGAGATAAGACTGCCAGGTTCAATAACATCAAACCTGCTATAGTGGGTAAATTTCCGGTCTATCTTCGTTTACCGTGGTTGGGTAGGATTAGTGAATCCTTCGCCAAGCGTATTTCATGTAGTTCACGTGAGTGTTATTTTGCAGCCAACGTTCGTGTTGTCTTTCAAACTAAGTCCGTATTTCATTCTATGTGTAAAGATGTTCTCACTCCTCCTATTAATTCTGTTATTTACCATTTCAAATGTAGTTGTGGACGCGACTAACATGTATGGGTCTTCGATTGCGGATCACTTTATAAAGAATCCCACTTGTGCGATGGATTTCAGTGTGAACTGGTTTTCCGTTTTGGCCAGAGTACACTCATTATTCCATCTTAAGGTGTTGGAGACGTTGTACATCAGGGCCAGGTGACCTGCTCTTTGTATACAAAGAGATTGTTTGCTTGGACTTTGAAGACATATGATTAGCTTCTAATGGCATGAAAAGAAGTGTCAAAAACGATGTGGTATTAGAGAGTGATTAGAATATTGCAACTCTATTCCTCAAGGGCTTTTCAGAAATGATTCCGTTCAAACACCATTAGGAAATATCCAAACGTTACTTGAACTTGCTTAACACAGAGAAAACATTACCAGTAACATTGTATAGGTCATTAAATGTTGGTATGGAAAATAATTCCAAGTCAACACATAAAATTAAATCAGGCGGAATAAGAAAAAAGCCTTAATTAGGGGTAGGACAATGAAAACTATTATGGGTGATTACGTATGGCGGGTAAAGAATTATCAACAACGCCTGTGATATGAAATATAAAAAAATAGATAGGGAAGACAAAACGAGAACGACATGTCAGATGAGACCATCCTCCATACTATGTGATGAGTGAATAAAATATGAGAGCCATTACTAAAGAAAAGTAGGGAAATAGATGAAACTGTTCTCTCACTTGCCAAACGTCTTATGAATTGAGTTGGATCTTTTCTAATTAATCTGTTTAGCCTATGTTGAATTGATGCTCCATCTTGCTGTTGGGTTCTCTTGATCTAATTTTCCACTCCACTGTTCCCTCTTTTTAAAAAATATTCACCATTCTCTTGTTGGCTTTTGAATGAACTTTGAAGATGGAAGTCAGAGTATGGATGTTGGAACCGTTAGTGAAAGCCTGAATAGTATTTTCCTCTCACCATTGCTCTTTTGAAAAGACAGTGGGCCTACAGAAAAAAAAAACTGTGGATTTTAAACTGTTCTTTTTCTGTTTGAATAACTCAAAGGATTTTTCATTGATTCTTACGACAACTAGTGTCAAGATCGATAAAGGTCTTATCTGAAAGCCTGGGTAAAGGAATTCAATTAACTTAGTGGTTTTTTAAGATATTAAAAGTTTTGTTGGGTAAAGAATTGTGATGTTACACGATTGGGATTATTTTGCTCTTACACTAGGTACATATTTCGTCTGGCTTCTTCATATTTTGCTGCTTAGGATTCAAATGTAATATTTTTTCTGGAATCCGAAACAATTTTCTATTTCAGTGTATGATAATATGGGTATTTGCATACAAATTTACTGTGCTAATAGGATGTTGAAATAGAATGACATATACACATATCCATACATAGACATATATAGTAAAGATTTAGTTTTAGGTTGTAGTAATACCTAAAAGTACTCAAAATCAGGAATATCACGCGCATATATATATACATATAAGCAGCCATAATCGTCCGGTAAATCCTTAGGTGTTTTAGCTTGTAAATGAACAAACCAATATCCAAGGAAAAAAGGGGGAAAAAAGAACTAAGAACATGTACTTCCGGTGAAAATAATCGTCTAGAATGAAAGTTCACAGTCCAAAGAAAGAAAAAAAAGACTCCAGCACGAATAAAGCAAAAATAACGATACGCTAAGTAGAGTAAACCTAAAGAGCCAGACAAACCTACATAGGTTTCACCTACGCGGATCGTCCAGGTAATATATATATATATATATATATATATATATATATATATATATATAAAGTTGACACTGTGGTCAACACCCCTTAGCGTAAGAGTGTTTTGTTACTTGAACACATTATTGAGACACAGAGTTTACGTTCAAGCATGAAACTGTTTCGCCACACGGTGTTGATTCAGTTTATTTATCATCACATCTTGTTTTTGTCTATTCCTTTATATAATTAGAAATATTAAAGTGACAGTGAATTTGTTTCTGCATGGAAATATTGTACAGTTAGCTTTGTTGGTAATTTCTCTTTGTAAAGATCAACTCACTATTTCTCTTTCAGTCAAGCTATTTATATGTGTAGATATGTGCGTCTATGTGCATGAACGCAGACAACACTCTATATATTATGCTTTCACTATCATCTCGCCATGATCCTTATCTATTCTTCTCTGTGCTCAAAGAATGCATCTAAACAAAAGTAAAGCTCGTTTGAGTCGTAAAATCATTGACAGAATTTAATTGCAACTTTTTTTTTCATTCACCTCGAACGGCGTTGAACCCATCGTCAGTGTTTGCGTTACAATTTTCCAATTTTCTTCGTCCTCCTAATAAGAAATATGACTCTGACCGGTGGCGACAAAGGAAGTTAACTCTGCATTAACATGCTTTAGCTGGAAGTCACACAGTTCATTTCTGCGTCGGTTGTTGCAATGGAGGCATCGATCGGCGTTTGAATGACCGATGTAACTCCATTCGACTCACTCAAACCGAGGAATATCTTTGGCCTCTTGATCTATGAAAATATGTCCTTTCCTTTTAGTTAGTAACATTTCACATTATTCTACTTCAATTGTACTGTTTGTTGACATTTTTTATTAGTATGATACTTGTTCTGTAGGCTTTTATTCTAGTACAAAATTCATGGTTATCAGCAATAAGGAAAAGAAATACCAAATTAGAAAAGACATACACCAAAAGCAATGTCACTGTCTCTGTCTCTGTCTCTGTCTCTCTCTATCTATCTATCTATCTATACAAACACACACATGAGCACATAAACAAATAGGCACACAAACATAACACACACATACACACACATACATATATCATAAAATTATAGCTTTGCATAATGCTTTGTTTATGGGTAAAATTGCTCATACACAGATACATCTATGTAAGTATTAGACATTGAAGTCAACACAAAGCGGTGTCAGTCTGTTTCATGCTTTAATGCAAACTTCAGGCCATTTTTGGTCCCTTTTGGCTCGACAAGTTTTATATTCTTACTAATGCTGCTTTGTGGATAGTAACGTTTATCGTATTATCCCTATTATTATTATTATTATTATTATTATTATTATTATTGCTATTATTATTATTAGGTGGGCTATAAAACTATCATAATATATATACACTTATTTTTTTATGTAAGAGGCACTTAAATACGATTGCATTTTTCCATCAATGTTTCTTGGTTTGGAAATAAAACCTTGAGATTAGACGGAAATCCATGACTATATAGTCCATAAATACATTGATAGAACGGTAAAGTCGTACGTTTCGAGCCATCCATCGGTCATCCTCAAGAAGGAGATGTGGAAAGATCTAAATAACAGTTTCTTTTAAGTCTGTTGACAAATATTTCATGGAATAATCAATTACGATTTGAACTTACAAACTGGCATTAATGAAATAAAGACGAGGAATCATTCATTTTTACATTCAGCAATGCCTAAAGAAAAGTAACTTTATGCCGAAATATACACTATTTACACACACACACACACACACACACACATATATATATATATATATATATATATATATATATATATATATATATATATAATATATATATATATATATATATCAGGGAAATATATATTGTGTCTACTTATTTTTATAATGATCCTTCCCACATGCCTAATAAGTTTCTTGATATTAGCATGTAATTCATCAAGGAAGGTGCCGTAGTTTTTGTTAACTTATGTACTTTCAATCTTCCTCCAGATTATATCGCAGTTCCAATAAGATTATCTTTGTAATTTACCACTGAAGAAGATCATGAACAAGATCGAAATCATTCATGCAGGTAAATCTCTTCAAAATTTGTCCTTTTCAACCATATAGTCACACTGCTGGGATGACTGCGATCTCGTCCTACTCACGGAATTCGCTATTTGTCTACGATAAAATGAGGCTGTACAACATGGCTTCTTTTAGTAAAATTCACACTATATGCCCATATTAACAGGGAAACAATCACGCCTCCACACCTGTTTCAAAGGTGCGGTAGCCATTGTTCATGGGTCTGTGTTAGAAAATTCTTCGTTGTGCGGCACATACGCGAAAACGAATAGCTTCAGAATTTCCCTACTTTCACTGTTACAACAACTTGAAAACATACAATAAGTTCCTGATTATTTAACATAATCTACGCTAGAAATGTTTGACTTTATTATGGAATATATCTTTGCTTATATTTGCTGTACTGAATATATGCAATATGACATCATTTCTTTCATAAGAATTGATAATAATAGTGTTGTGAGACCGTAACATACCTACAACATGGACTCTTCCAGAACTATATAACGTATGCGATATAACACTCTGAGAGAGAGAGAGAGTATATATATATATATATATATATATATATATATATATATATATATATATATATATATTCTAATACCGTAGTATCAGCCGCGTACGACTACCAATATTGGAAACTAGCACATAGTAAGCTTCGCTTACAGTTACACTATCTTCGTAACCTTTTTGTTTAAAATATCTTTCTTACCTCTAATCCTTGTTCCGTGTTTTGCTTCCGTGGTCCCGATTTTGGGCCCACATCAAATAGTATTATCAATTCTTATGAAAAATGATGTAATATATTGCAACAATAATATATTTGTAAATAATTATAAGCTATATATTGCTCAAATATCAATATACTTCCAATTATAGATATGTATGTGTGCTTGTGTAAGTATGTATGTGTTTAGACATATATATATATATATATATATATATATATATATATATATTAGGTTGGTGCAAAAATAATTTCGTTTTCTCACATAGTAACATATGTTAGAAAACGAAATTATTTTTGCACCAACCTAATATATATATATATATATGTCTAAACACATACATACTTACACTAACATATATCTATATATATATATATGTGTGTGTGTGTGTATAATGAAATGACCTTACATTGATATATACATATAGAAAAAAGATGAGAGAGAAAAAGGTTGAATTTGTCTTTTGTTTCTTTACTCTCAATTTCTTGCACGTTACGAATGAAGACCGCACATTTGACCGTCATTTTGACTCTATGCCCTTGTTGACCTTCTCTTTTACCTCAGTTAAAAGCCATGTTATTCGTAATATTTTATAGGAAGGATAGATAAAGCCATACGTGGTACCATCGGTGATGATACGAGGAAGTACGTAGTATTATCTGACATAATTTGGATACCTGTATGGGGGGAGGATGATAGAAATTTCTCGGATCGACTAAATTCACCAAATTAGTAGATGTTTAAGTTGATGTAACTTCACATGCGCACAAAGGAGAAGGGACGTTGAAATATAATTTTATTTAAATATGTGTTCGTGTGTATAGTATAGGCAATTATATTTAGTTTCTCTTTGTTCTTATTTTTATCGTTGACATTATGAAATATCGCACATTGTGGTAAAAATTCTTCCAAGAAGAGGGAAATGTTGTATGGAACTGGGCGTACATTGACTGCTGATGATCTAGTGATTATTTACTAGAACAAATTGTGTAGAAAGTGCTTTGGTCGTATATGAGCAGAGAAAACAATGGAAAGCAAAAACACCGCCGACATATCGATAAAGATAAATATTTAAAAAAGAACGAAGAAAGACTGAAAAAAAGTTCAGTCAGTCAGTACATTACACATGCTATAGATTTTTATATAAAAAGATATGCATACAGCGCAGTTCATTAGGAAGATATCTGTAAACGTATTTCAACCACATGAATTGCAATGAACGTAGCGACTGATGTGAGCACGACTGCGATCCAACTAGTTTTGCTCAACCATTAAATGTGATCGACACAGCATCATTTCGATGATTCTGATGATTCAATATTTCGAACGACGATAGGTCATCGTTAGTTAAGATTGAGATCTGACAGGAGTCCAAGGTTGTTAACAGTTGGTGTTAACATCCCCTGAATGTCAGCGTCGCAACTTGTATTCAGAATCTTTTCCCGTGTTTCAACACATTGCGGGTGTGTGTGTAAGTGTGTGTGTAAGTGTGTGTGTAAGTGTGTGTGAAAATATACTTTTAAGGTAGGAATCATTTATGGATAAAGGTATCAATATCAGATATAAGGGGTATGTAAATATAAAAGTAGACACTGAGATAAACCCCATGAGGTAGCATATATATATATATATATATATATATATATATATATATATATATATATATATATATATATATATATATATATATATATATATATATATATATGTTTTGGATACAGACAAACCAAGCGATTGTTCAACTTGACCATTAAAACAAATAAAGCAATGTAAATCAGAAAAAAAATGAAAATCTTTCGTCGAAAGGACTAATAAAACAATTAATAATAGCAGGAATAAATAGTTTATAATCTTGAATATAAAAACGGACCGTCATCTCTTTTGTTGCACTGCATCGACAACGTAATAATTGATGAATGCTTGTTGGCACTTCAGATCTTTCTTCGGATTTCCACTAGAATTTGATAAATGGGATGAAGATCATTGGGTCAGGCAGTATCTTGCAGTGTAGGGAAGTATCTGTAGATGCTTCATATATTTGAATGTAATAGGATACAAATGTCTCTATTTGGCTTACATAATAATTATTAGAATTACAAAGAAAACTCAGATCAGTGAATAATGATTAGTTAAAAATATAACATCCTACGATGACTTGTATCGACCAATGTGGTGATTCATTTGCATTTACGTTTTGTTTTAAGAAAAACTTTCACATAATGCAGACTTCAAGAATTATTCAAAATATCTCCATAGTTATTTTTTTTTAGCTTTGATACGTTATTAATTCGCCAACTCGTAAAACAATTAAAAATGTTCTTTTTGCGTAATCTATGGCCAAATGTTAACACAACTAGGATTAAAACAAAAAGTACACACACACAGAGACCAAGTAAATTTATAATCGATTGTGCATGATATTCTATCGCAAGTGAGAAAAAATTAAACTGCATTCTATTTCGTCTTTCAACTGACGAGTTCTGTATTTAACCGGAAGCCCCCTCTCCAAATGGAGAGATTGTTTGTCACAGATATAGACCACTACAAAATATGATAATGAACAATAATTATATATATATGTCTATATATCTATATATATATATATGGGTGTGTGTAAGTGTGTGTGTGTGTGTAATGAAAATTTCTTTTCACTATAAATATATTTTTATCTCCCATCGTTTTAAATAATCGTAAAATAAATTTATTTTACTTTTCGAATTGTAATTTATCATGAATACTTGAGGGTGATACGGATCTTCTTTAAGAAAAGATCGAACTTATTATCTATATTCTATTGTGATATTAAAATAACTATTAAAATTGTACACCTTTTCCGTTTTAGTAAAGGGTTGTGCTACCTAAAAGAATGATCTCAGGTGCAACGGCTACTGTACAACTTTGAGTGTTGAACGGACCGAAGCTCAAAAAGCGATCATAAACTTAATTTTTTGTTTCCAATAATCAAAGAAAAATGGCTTTTTACCCAATTCTAGCAATGCATTTCAACTTGGGAATTCTCAAATCCAAAGTAAATAGAAAAGAATAAATAAATAACTTCGGATGAATTTTAATCAGTTGTGCAATCTCTTTTGTTCATTTCATTTCATTCAAAGTGCCTCTCATAATCTATAATTTATATTTTCTTTCGTGAGCAATCTGTCATCTTTTCGAAATTCCTTTATCGTTATTTATGTTTCAGGATTTCTTTTCTGCAATTTTTTCAACGTTGACCTAAATTTTCCATTGTATTTTGTATTTTAAGCCGTTATTTCTTTTTCAGCAATCAAAATATTTTTATCATATATACATACAAAAACACGCACACGCACGCACGCACACACACACGCACATATATATATATATACTATATGTGTGTATGTACATGTGTCTGTGTTTGTCGTTGTGCGTGTGCTTTCGTATATTTGTGTGTGTACGTGTATATGTGATTACTGTTTCATATTGCGAATGATTCTTGGTTGAAGAAGTTGATATCATTGAAATGTTTTTGTTGTCATAATCTTCATCGTTTCTGTTGTCTTTTCCCACAGAATCTTCGAAAGTCTTACAATCGAGGAGTAAATATTAATTCTGTAGAAAGTAAACGTAAAAAGAGAACAATAGAAATCTAAATAATCTTTTAATGAAAGACTGAATCTAATGGACTAAATCTATTGAAAGAAAACTGACTAGAAAGTGAACAAAATATCTATGTAGTGAAGAGGAAAGAAAAGCGGGAGATTAATAGAATTATAGAGATAGCAATTCTGTCTTATCTTTTTAACATCTAGGATAGTCTCTATATTACGATGTCATATCAAGCCTCTATGCCTCTAGATAAGAGTTCGAATCTTATCTGAAATCTGACATTTTTCTCCCAATTCACATCTGAATTAATTTGAAAAGACCGACAAAATTATCAGATGTAAAATATTTTGAAAACAGACTTCTGTATTGAAAATGTAATTTAATATATGTAGATAAAGATAGGTCCCGTTATTTTTATTTTCATATTCGTAAAATATCTCCGAAATCTGACAAGATTTTGACTGAGTTTTAAGAACTCATTTTCCGTCTTAAAATTCTCCACTTCAGTCTAAGTTAAGACGATACCAAGTTACTCCTTCTATGGAATGCCGACAATCACCAGTTGAATCAAACAAAAAATAGTCAGATTATTTTTAGTTGTTATTTTTTCTTTCTTTCCGCTGTCACCGTTAAGTACAAACAGTCGAAACTTTCGGCCTGAAGCTACCGGCGTTTATTTCACACTAATAATCACGGTGTATATGTGTAAAAACAAATTTCCTGGTGTGTTACCCATTTGTTATCTGTTTTCATAAAAATCTCGTCACTGTTATGTCACTATGATCAACAGATATTTAGTGACATACATTCTTCCTTGATATTCTCATCAGATAACCAATCAATTAGAATGTTTCAAATGGCATTTGCCGAAAATAATTATATTTCTATTCAAGATTTATTGAAGAACAAAGTATACCAGCATTGAAGCAGAAAACACACAGCAATTGTGGGACGAAACCTCTTCACAGATAATCACGAATATTAAATAAAATACAGTAGCTTTTTAAGAATTTTATCCCCGAAAGTGAGGCATTGAGTTTCATGGCAAAACGATCATATATTACTTTGACGTTTAAAAATAATTCATATTAATATTTTTTTAATCTTTATTAGAATAAAGGGAAAAGACAATTTAGTTGTACATTTTTATATTTGTTAAATGAATTAGATTTTACGATTAGAGATTGGTGCCACATTTATTTTTAGACGTAGTTGAAAGCACCTTCCTTTTTTGAAGAATCAATACGGTCACACACAATTCTTCCAAATATCTCTATGGAATACACTCTCTTTTGTTCTATCTATCTATCTATCTATCTATCTATCTATCTATCTATCTATCTATCTATCTATGTGTATATTGAAGATATTGAGTGAGAAAGAATGTGAGAGAAAGAGAAAAGGAGATAAAAATGCAACATACATCTTTCATTTTATTGTAATTCTAAATGACAACTGATTAGTTGCTTACGTGAAACCTTTTGGCCTTCATTTATATTACAAATATTCCATTAAAAACATCTTGAATCTCAATATATACTTATTAGACATTATTGATATTTACTTAGCTTAGTTGTATCTAGTAAGAGACCAACTGAAAGGGAAATGAGAAGGTGATGAACTAGTTACACCAAGCTTCTTAATAGTAAAGACTGCTAAACTAGTACTTGTCTTTGGAAACCATTTTTTTTATTCTGATTCTACTACCAATGACCTGTTGGAAAGTCAAAACTCATTCGCCAAATAAGCCATTTATACATTCCCATGATTCTTTTAAATATGGTAATAGAGCAAGTAGAATCATTCTTCCTTGATAAAACCAATGAAGAAAAGAAAATAAATTTAAAAAAATATTGGAGGCAATATATGGCATTAAAGTCAGAAATTGATATAAGCTTTGCTACATAACTGGGAACGCACATTAATATCAATATATCGTATGCGTGTTTACTTTCGCATGAAGAGTTCAAAGTCCCTATAGTATTGGAGAGGTTCTACACTAGACAATGCTTCACTTCCTCACAAAATGAAATACTGTCTCTGAGAATTTTCATATAAAAATCAATTGAATTATTACTTTTAGGCGTCGTTCAAGCAGTAAGCATGTAGCAACTCTACATTATTAAGCAATCAACGCAAACCTCCACGCTGTATCTGTTAACGAAATCCACTTGATATGGACTTGCAATTACTTCTCAGATGAAATTGTGGCCTTTCTCGTGACCATCGGAGGTTTTATTGAATAATATTTTTCTTTTTTCACACATTGAACATATTTAAAATTTCACTATATACAGATTTTTGGTATTGTTTGTTTTTATTAATATTACTAATTTCAATCTTATGGATCACTATGTAAAAGTGTTGCGACAGGCATTGCTATAAATATTTGAAAGTAATTTATTATCTTTAAAACTTTATAGCAAGGGAAAATTCTTGGCGACAGTAACCTTTTGCGGCACTATCAAATTTCAAGCTAGTCACAACAAATTTCATTGCTTCTAGACACTGGTTCTGTTGTAATACTTCGGTCGATTACGTGGTTTGACGTCAGAGAACCGCATCTTGAACTTACGATCTGCATCTGCTATTCCGCGATCTTTAACACTGCATAGCAATCTTCTATATCAATGCAACAAAATATCATCTTTGACGCTGGATATCTTTGTTTCATGTCTGTATAACTACTCTGAGCATGGCTCATATGAGCCGAAAGCTTAGGACCAACTTAAAAAAATATCCAAATGTTGGCCAATTTTTGTCTTTATTTTCACCAGAAATTCTTACATTCAAACGGTTCATGATTAAGCATAATAGATATTCATTGTCTGTTATATTTAATAATATATATATATATATATATATATATATATATATATATATATATATATATATATATATATGTGTGTGTGTGTGTGTGTGTGAGCATTATTTGAACAATACAAACTTTTAATGCAAGCAATGAGTTGCATAGCAAAACCTACATAAAGGAATGTCAATCAGTATATATACCCTCCTATGATGAGAAAGTTAAACCTCGTAAGACACAGAAGAATTGTTTTGTGTTATCCTGCACCCAGCGTTGTTTATTAGTGTCAAGCATAGATGTATTTTCTGTCAATTTTTCTCCAAATGTTTCCCTTTTTCTTTAGGATCCAGTCGTACTCGATGATTCATAATAATTGCCCAGTGATCAATTTCGACTTTCTTTTGTAATTTAATATCGTATGCCGTTAAAGACGAAGTTTGAATTTTCGTCATAATTCAATTTATTTTTCTCTTCATTTATTTCTTCCTTTTCTATATAGAGGATGCGAAATACATACATCCACCTATATCTCTCAGAAATGCCGCCTACGTAATGATGAAACATTAGGTCGATGAAGACACCATTGCCACTAACGTGTTAGCATTCTGTCGGAGGAATTTCTGCGAGGTATATTCGGGTATTTCTACTGCTCGCTGTACATTTCTCATTTGTTTTTTTCTCGATTTCTCTATTCCTCGTGTCTTTTCTTATTTTCTTGTTCTAACTTACTTTTTTCTTATTCATTTTTCTTTCTTACCATTGGCTTGCGTTTTTGTATTCATTAGTAAATGAAGATGGCTTAAATAAGAGATTAAAAAAAGAAAATAAGATATTGAAAAAAGTAGGAAAGATAAAGAGCCAAAATTCAAGCAAACAATGCATTTAAATTACATCTAAAATGTGGATTAAATATCATTATATTTACACCATTAAATATTCATATCAATTTAAGACCGGCCACAGCACACACTAAAAACGTAGGTGAAGATAGTCGAAATAAGAAATAACAGATTTTCATTCGTGCATATTCGCCTTGTTGATATATGTTGAATGCCGAGTGCCACAGGAAGACAAATTATCCAAAATGTCTAATAAGCATCTGAAATGCTCTATTTTCAGTAATGCTAAGAAAGACTGACCATTAACAAAAGGAACAGTTCTTTAGGCTTTTCAATATCTCGACTTTCATTGAAAAGTTCTGTTTAAAATGGATGAATGAACATGTCATTTCATTGTAATGGCATTAGGAAGATATAAACGTTTCTGAATAAAAATCATCTTGTCTACTAAAAAAATAAAGATTTGATGTATTTCAACAGATCAAAGGTAGTAAACTTGAATTTTGACTAAAATAAGAACTATTTTCACTTCGCTTACTTTCAGCTTCTATCCCTTTTTGTATCATTCTCGCCCGACACCGACATACACAAGACTATTTAAGGCAAATATTTTAAAAGCCAAGGCATTTTGCGTCAAATAATTTTACTGAGAAACTTTTCCTAATTGCCAATCATCCTTATCTAAGAAAGAGGAAATTCTGTCAAAAATGTTCCGAAATTCACATCGAAAGAAAAAGCACAAGAAATATGTTCCAAACGTTCAATATACTTAAGTCATTATAAGGATAGGGAGATATAAACTGTGAGTTTCGTAGAACTAGTGAGTGTTTTGACGATATATATATATATATATATATATATATATATATATATATATATATATATATATATATATGGGTGTCTGCGTGTTCATTATGTCTGTATTTTGATGTATCAGTTATTAGTTATGTAGGGGTAGGGATGTTTTTTTCAATGAAATCTGACATCCGTTAAATGCATGTCGTCTAGATGTTTTAAAATTTTATTGTTAACGGCAAAAATTCTTACGGCATTTTTTTCTATCTGTAAATTTAAAGATTTTTGTGGGGTGTTTAGGTTAGAATACGTTTTATTTAACTACAGTTTGAAAAAATATTTTCACTTTTAATTTTTAGTATACTATATTTCAACAAGTAAATGTATTAGAATCCCTTACAGTATGTAGAATTATTTTCTCATCAGGTATAAATATGTATATTATTAGGTAACAATTATTATTATTATTTTCAATTATATTTAAATATATTTAAGTAAAATTTATGACAATGAAGGAAAAAATAGTTAATTAATTTCACTGATTTAGTAAACTTTTATTTTTTATATAAACCTAGTAATATATTGTTTCTCATGTAAGTACAAAGGACATCGGTCATTCAATGGCTTACATCTTCTAGCTTTTCATATTAATTTCATTTTACTGTAGATGTTTTATTGGATTATTTTAATTGCTTGTAGTACTTAGAGGGGGTCTTTAGGTTAGAATACGTTTTTATTTAATTACAATTTTAAAAAATGTTTAGGTTAGAATTCTTTTTATTTAACTACAATTTTAAATACAACTTTAAAATATTTTCACTGTTTTTTTTAATAGACTATAGTTCTTTTTAAAAGAAGTAAATGTATTAGAAATACTTACAGTAAGTAAGATTATTTTTCTATATCAAGTATAAGTATGTATATTACGATTTTCAAAATTTTATATTAAATATTATTTAAGTAAAATTTGTGACAGATACTGCAAAAATAGCTAATTCATTTCTCTGATTAAGTAAACTTTATTATTTATTCATTTATTTATTTTTAAACTTAGTAATATATAGTTTCACATGTATGTACAAAGGACATGGGTCATTCAATGGCTTACATCTTATAGCTTTTCATCATAATTTCATTTTTTGTAGGTGTTTTATTGGATTCATTTAAATGCCGGTAATACTTTGAGAGAGGTGTTTAGGTTAGAATACGTTTTATTTAAGTACAATTTAAAAATATATTTATGTTATAATTCGTTTTAACTACAGTTTTAAATACAACTTTAAAATATTTTCACTGTAATTTTAATAGACTATTTTTTTTAAATGTGATATAATTACTTACAGTATATAAAATTATTTTTCACGTTAAATATAAGTACGTATGTTACCTGGTCGTACTTTTTAAATTTATTTTTAAATATTGTTTAATGAAAATTTTTGACAATGATGGCATAAAATAGCTATTTAATTTCTCTGATTCATTAAATTTTTATTTTTTATAAACTTAGTAATATATAGTTTCTCATGTATGCACAGAGGACATGGGTCATTTAATGACATACATATTCTAGCTTTTCTTATTAACTTCTATTTTACTGTAGGTGTTTTATTTGATTCATTTAGGAGCCAGAAGTACTTCGAGAGAGATGTTTGATTTTTATATTTATTTATCCTAAATGAACTTTGATGTTGGTTGAAACTTTTTTTGAACACATGGCTAGTGCAGCCTATATATATTTTTATGTTTTCAGGATTTTCAATCGAAGAGATATTGCATTGGTATACTAATGATTCAGTGCGACATTTATTTTGTAGAGGGCAATTATGAGGGTTTCTACAGTTACATAATTTTTGTTTATTTTCATCAGTTTTTATTTTTATTTTTCCATTGTCTGAAATTTTTTGGTTTTGGTATAATTTTTTATTTAAGATATTAGCATTATGTTTCTTAATAATTTTTTCTAAGATTTCTGTACTGCTGTAACTCAATTTTAGTGTGTTTTTATTGAAAATATTACTTAGTTTACTTCCACTAGGAAAATGCTTGACTATTAATGCGAGGAATTTTGCTCTAATTTGTTTTTTACCATTTGGTTGTATGGGGGTGTATACCAAATTATTTTTCTATATCTGTTTTTTTTTATGGTTTCTATTTTCATTTTTTATATAAGTTAGTTTTGGGTTTTTGTAGCCACTCTCATTTAGAGCTTTATTATAGGAATTGATATGCTCATATTCTAATTTAACACCCCACAAAAATCTTTAAATTTACAGATAGAAAAAAATGCCGCAAGAATTTTTGCCGTTAACAATAAAATTTTAAAAAATCCAGACGACATGCATTTAACGGATGTTAGATTTCATTGAAAAATACATCCCTACCCCTACCAAAACGTAACTAATAACTGATACATCAAAATACAGACATAATGAACACGCAGACACCCCTTGTCTGGTTGAAGTGGATTTCTCTGTATACGTGGAAACGGGAATTATGATTTTTGCTGTGTTTTAAAACCCAGTAATTTACTCCAAAATTGGCTTCAGGATGAAATGGAACTAATGTCTTTAATTTAATTACAAAATTAAATTCGGAGCTTTCAGCTTCCATGTTTGAAATATGGTTAAAACTGTGTAGCGAAAAACCATATTTTAAATCAATTACTTTATAATATTAATGCTCTGTAAATTTACATTTAGCACAATTTTGTAAAAATAAAAATATCTATAAGAACACCGGATTATATATCTTACTGTTCTTTCTTTTATATATATATATATATATATATATATATATATATATATATATATATATATATATATATATATATATATATATATATGTGTGTTTGTGTGTGTGTGTGTGTATAGTAGGTAATCAAATAACTCAACACTAATTTATTGCCAGTGGGTGTATAAAAATGGGAATAACTGACTTTAAAACTTACAGATTGGAGGCACAATTTTAGGGTGAGATACAACGCCTCTGAGGTTGAATGTTTCATGCATGCTCAGATCTACTTCTTTTCCAAGAGGCACTCACTCACTATGCCAACTAACATGTGGCTTTTTTGCGGTGTGTGATGCTGTTTTCGAGGGTTTGTTATGTAACACATCTGTAATGTCAGCTTAACAACTAGAATTAAGCTGACTATGCCAATATACCTCAACGTCCTGCCGACAATGCCGCTATTGTTCACAACATGATTTGCAGAATAACATCTGAACGGAGGAGGCACGTATTTATACACAGCAGAAATTTAGGTGTTCAGATATAATCAGCCCAATTAAAGATATAGAATTTATATCCAAGATGCCTTAAAAATCAAATGATCGTTTCAAGGGTCGTATTAGGGTCCCCGCACGCCATTATGAGGGATGTGAGGGGGCGACATTCGGATGACTAAGATTCGGTAATCACCATATTGGGTAATTGAATGATATAAAAAACACAATAAAGCGTTTCTTCAGTAGAAGGACATTCCTTGAACTTTTAGTTTTTTTGATGGATTTCTTCTATATATATATTTCTTCTATATACAGAGGGACAAGAAAATCGATTGCAATTTTGCATCGATAAAGCTAAAATACGAGGTCGTTTAACTTTAATTATTTTTGAAAAGTGATGTGTAGACTATAAATACTAGAAGATAAAACTCGATATATATTAGTTTGGTGCAAAAATAATGACGTAATAATGTCGTTTTTTTTTACTTATTTTTTAACGTCAAAAACGACATTATTACGGCATTATTTTTGTACCAACCTAATACTAAGCATTTAAATTAATTTTGCTCAAGACCATGGATGGCAGGTCGTCAGTACGAAAATGTCTCTCAAATATATCCTTGGGCCACTCTTTCTCTGATAAGTGATATTACATGTATCTCTTCTCGCATAGTAATTAACAGCTAACATGAATACTGTTGACAAATAAGGCAAGGGTCTGTTGGTGGTAGGCGAAAGATGTAACCAATTGTTCTATTTCAAATAAATGTCAGAGAAGGGAAGAAACAAAACACAATAAAAACTAGTGAGGCCTCTGCTTCAGAAATCGCAGCAAGTCGGAGGTAAACAAATACCGAAGCAAAATGCGCCAAGGGAACGTCTTCACAAGTCACTGAGTTTCGCCATCTTCCCATTGTGGAATGCTTGTTTCCGTCATTATTGGAATGATAAAGTTGAAAAAGACATGGATATGGACAAGGTACAATGAAGCCCGTGTCTAGATATACAAAGCTGTTCTGCTGATAACGGAGAAAACTCTGATGTGACCATTTTCGCCAGACTTGTCCAAACGGGGCCACTTTTTTCGTCTGTATCGACACGCGTTCGCCACACATTCATCAACAAGTCTGACTTCCTGCTCAGACGCCGGAAATATAGTAATGTGTATTCACTTTAACATTACCGCTGATCTCAAAACTGAAATTATGTCGTCAGTCTACCATTTAGAATTTATTCAATTATCAGAAATTTAGTTACATTTTTAATTTTGTTTTAAACGCTAACTCTGCAATGGGATATTATTCTCATCTTAATTTTATGTACCTACTCTTCAAGGCATGTTGGAAGAGAGCGTTGGAATTTTTTTAACGAAGTAGGTTTCTAATTCTTGTTGCGATAGACTGGTTGCCAACCATGTCTATAGCACCTAGTTTGTCTTGCTAGTCAGTCCATAGCTTGATGGAGAGAAGATAGATTCATACCGTTCGCAAAGGTAGGTGCGCATAAGAGGATCTAAGTCGACTGGAATTCGAACTTGGTTCTCCAATTTCTATTTCCCAGCCGATAACCATTACGCCACAATACACACCCGCTAATTAATATTTAGAAAAAGAAAATCCCAAAAAATTGTTGGACGAAATATAAAAAGAAATATATCCGTTATATTTGTTGTGTAGTTGACTTGAAAGCTTAATTGTTTTGCTATATTTAATTAATATTTAAAACTTAATAAACTCTAAACTATTCTGTGTTGATTTATGAGATGTTTCTCGATTGGAGACTTGCTTATCATTTGGCTTCTGGACAAAAGTTTTGAACAATCAATGGGATTGTCAGTCGAAAAGTGCAATTATTATAAGAGACTTCTCAGAAAGATAAACGAAATATTTTAAACTAACTTTCTGTGTTCTTCCTTCAAAAGTAGAATCGTGTTTGGATTTTCGGCCTTTCGTCCTTTAGGTTATCTCAAACGATATATATATATATATATATATATATATATATATATATATATATATATATATATATATATATATATATATATGTGTGTGTGTGTGTGTGTGTTCAGTTCAAAGAATTAGTCTGTAGGAATACTTGGCAAGGATTCAGAGTGCTTCCTTCAAACTGTAACAAATTCAAAGAACGCCAGACAGAATTCCTAGGTTAAAATGCTTTTCAATATATTTAATGTATAAGCTAAAAGGCCGGCTAATTAAGTGTCTGTAGGCCATCAGACAAATTGAAATTGCATTGGTAGCAAAAGCAGAGAAAATATATTTTTTATTTATTGAAATACTTTGAAGTCAGAAGAGTAATGATACGATTCGGATATGTTCTTATTAATAGGTTTATTAGTTTTATTACTCATTTTTCCAATTGTTTGCAGTTTACTTTTGAGTAATATTATCAACAAACTCAGTCATATATCAGCAAGCAAATGGAGAATAAGAAAACAACATTTCTTGCAAATACAGAAAGTATAACCTGTTAAATAACGGATGCAGCTGCTTCCGCAGACAACAAAGAGAAAATGAAAAATAATTAAAAAATCTTTAGAGTTTGTGGGAATTATAGATTATTTTTCTGAATCTTCTGCCCATAATAATATGAATACTCGGAAGTGAAAAAAACTGAGATAAATATTTAAACAATATTTTAAAAATATTATTATAAAATTATTTAGTAAATATATAAATTATTAATAATACAAGACTCTGACAATTCCAGAAATGGAGACTGGAGGTTTCTAATCGTTTCTTCAGTCTGGACAAAATTCAAAAGTATTTGTTCTGGCTTGTGGGTGAAAAATTGTTTTCCATCCTACCACCACTTTTCACACAGATGAAATGTTGCTAGACCTTCGCAATTCTATTGCTATATTCAAGTCAAATGTTCGGAAGAACGATATTCCTTGTTTCAACCAGTCGAATCTTTGACATCTTATACACGTTGGGACATATAAACTGAGTAAATCCAACGCCATTTTCTTCATATACCATTGGAAATGATAAAGTCTAGAATCAACTATTACTCTCTTGCTCCATTCCTGCATACATTTATAAAGAAAACTCATTTAATATCAGTCTGATTTGAACAAATAGGAAATTTGCAGTCATAAAAATAGGTGGGCACTAGGAAATTCCGTAGTCAATGACAAAAATCGTGATCCAGTATTTTAGGAAAATGACTTTTTTTTAATATATTCATCTTGTTTTCAATGTTCTTATCAAGCTTTGATTTTCCGCCCATGTATTTATATTACATAAGTACACATAATATTGAAAAACGAATAAAAATTTTGCAAAATATCTTTTAGTATATATCCTCTACCAAGTTTCTAATATTGTCACACAAAATGTAATGCATTTTTAAAACTTTTTATAATACTTTTTATAATACTGTTTTATTTTATATATTTAGCTAGCAACCCTGACATATTCAGTACATATAATTATATTTATAGCAGTGTATAGTTATAACGGCTTAATACACACCTAAGTAAACAACAGATCCGTTCGTTTATCTCAACACACACACACACACACACACACATATATATATATATATATATATATATATATATATATATATATATATATAAATATATCTGTGTGTGTGTGTTGTGTGGCATGAGCGATCTTTGGGGACGCATTCCAACCATGTCCATCGTCCTCATATCACTTTTATAGACGCCCTTGGAGCGAAAATAAGGTCGCCTTTGTGCCCTTTTTCAGAAGGACCTTCAGAATCTTTCGATTCGGCATACGATGAACATGTCCAAGCTAGCGGAAGCGGCGCTGTTAGAGATGGGTGTTACTGGGTAACTGGTCCCGCTTGAGAACTACGGCATCGGTGACTCGGTCGGACAATTTGATGGCCATAATTCATCTCTGGGAGGATGAAAGTCACTGAGGCATCTCTCCTCTCTAGAGTCGAGGATTCAAGTTTCGCTGCTGACAACAAATCATGGGAAATAAGGAAAAGATCACTAGCCTACAACAATCAATTCAAAAACTGTAAACTCTGACTAAAGGAAAAAATAGTTATAAATTTCTCATCCTAAAACAATCGGCTAAATAAACGGTCAGAACTAATCTGAAAATGCAGACAACAAATTTTTACTACGTTACTTAAAAACTGAACACAAACAAAAATACGTGAAAATAAATAAATAAAATAAACAGAAACAAGTAAAACAGATTAATCTGAATAAGTAAACAAAAAAAGTAAATAATTAACAAATTAATAAACCAAGTCCATCAAAATAACCGATAGAATAATGCAATCGACTACACAAAATGCCATATATTACCCACAATGCATCACTGACCTGTATATATAAAAATTCGAGCAAAACACAAGATACATGGCCTGAAGATTACGTTTAGAATGAAACGAATTGTAGCCCACTAGGTGTTGATTTCACTGTCCATTTTTCACTTACATTCGGTCTATCCTTGATATTGTGCACTTTAACCCATTAATATAACATACATAAAAACATATATTTAACATATATATCTACCCATATCTATATTTATATGTGTGTGTATACGTGTATCTGTGATTGCGTTTCTGTGCGCGTGCCTATCGCATGTATATAGTAATAATAAAATTATCTATTAATCTTTTTATTTTTCTCACATGCACTTGTCAGAGACTTACTTATTATATATATATATATATATATATATATATATATATATATATATATGTATGTATATATATATATTCTCCGTATTGTGTTTTACTTTCTTTGGTTTCTTCTTCCAAATTTCTTCTGTACTCATGTTATTTTTTTTATATTTTTTCATTTAGCAAGTACCGCTGATTTTGATGTCACTGGTGTCACTAATGTCACTGCTGTAAATTTGTAACAGCTGCATGTACATAAACACACGTGCAAACTGCAGAGCCAATAATGAGTGTATAAATAAGAAGAGGAGAGCAAGAATTAACTCAGGCCTCACATTAGAGATCTGGAAAAAAATTACTTATGAAGAAGAAACTGACATATGTCATTTCGTTAAAAATGTATTTTTATAAGCAAAGTATACGAGTTCTCTATTTTTCATAGTGATTAATTAAGCACTTTGGGATATGATTTTACGAAGGTTTTCACCTGGACTTGAGCAGTGACTTTAGGAGGAGAATAAAAAAAGAAGAGTAGCTATGATTACGGGACAACATTTTTTTTATCTTGTCAAGCGATTTTTCCTAAGCTAAAGTGTTTCCTGCAAAATTTCATGAATGGATCTTTTAGTTAAATTAGAAGATCTATATGGATAAGGGGAACTATTTTTTTAATTTCAGTTTCTCCACTGTTCATAAAATCATAAATATCTACGTCTTTGCTATCTTTAATTTTTATGTAGCATAAACTTTTCTGTCTTTCTATCATTGAGTAACATGAGACAATAACAGCACTAACATCTGTTACTATGACTATGTCGACCACGTGGGGAGTAGGTAATCGTGATATCCTGCAACAGTAAGAAGGTCGAATTGAATTTGCATGGTACAAACAAGGAACATAAAAAATCACATGAGATGGCCGTTTTCTTCCGGGAAATATTAAACTAAGACACTCAATCCGGCGTAACTTACGAACAGTTTCTTTGGAAGAAGATAGAATGATATAAAGCATTCCATCTTGTTCATTTGTTCACTCAGGATTGAAAATTAATATTCCTAAAAAAAAGGACATTGTCCTCAGAAACTCAGCTCGCTTTATCCATATGCTTTTGACGGTTTCGCTTCTTTTCGGAACAAATATTAACACTAACACACACACACACACACACACACACACATATATATATATATATATATATATATATATATATATATATATATATATATATATATATTAGGTTTGTGCAAAAATAATGTCGTTTTTGACGTATTTTTAACGTCAAAAACGACATAATTTTTGCACCAACCTAATATATATATATTTGTACATAATTATTTGTATGCTATATCCATAAATAAAACTTATGGTTACATCTAGCCTTTTCAATGGAAGTCCATAACCTTTTTCCGTTGAAAAGGCCAAATGTAAACATAAGTTTTATGCTCTCTCTTGTGGGACTCTCTTCCGGTCTTTTGATTTCCAATCAACTTTGATCTTCAGAAAATTGAATCCAATATCAATCGTTAATTGTTGCTTTCTTAATTCTATTTCTCTCCTTATATTTTTTCTTTTTCTCTTATACTTTCACGCTCATTAACTCCTTTCTTAAAAAAATATTCATACATTATACAAATAATTATCTAAAATATGTATGATTGTGCTCTCTTAGCAATAACATCATTATTTCTAGATTTTCTTACATATATACATTGATATCTTATTTTCAGCTTCCCTCTGCATTTAAATATTTTTGCCCTTCTAATTTGTTTAATATTCCTTCATTAAATCATATTTTTAATTTGATCTGTAGACTTTATTCCTTCGATATAACATTTACTTTAGACACAGACGTGAGAATACCTTCAACTACAAGGTTTCTAATTCCGTATCCAATGAGATATGCCTCGTTGAATCAAATCCAAAAAGTGGTATTTTGTTATCGAAGCCCAATGCGTCATTTTTGTACCAAATGTTATGCAAGTGATGAGCAGAAAGGAAAGGAGCTTGGGAAAAACGTTATGACGCTTGGGGCGAAGTGTCAAAATCGAATGTATATTCTTATTATCATGACACACAGGATAGATTGATATGTTTCGCGAGAAATCGCTAGTGAATACAGATAATGTAAAAGTAACGAGGTCGGTGGACTTGCCATATATTCTCTCATCAGAAAATTAGACTCGATTGTCCAAGACATAATCTCACACAAATACACAGCGATACGTATTTATTAACTTACCGTCTACGGGAAAATCTTCGCGGGGGATAGAAATAAATGAACAATGGTATTGGTCATCAACATAAGGATGGAAAGTGCGACACTGAAATCTGAAGGTCAAGTGGATGGTGAAAATTTCGTTAAAAAAGCTGAGTAAACTGTTAAGAAACGAGAATATATAGTTAGAAACAAAGTGTTATTGAATATCAATTCACTTATATGTCTGTGAAAGTGGGAGAATTTCCTCTAACATGAAGAGACATGAAGCAACAGATATTATGTTCTACAGAATGATGCTGAGTATACCATGAACTAAAGACGTGAGCGATGGTCAAGCTTTAGAAAGCAAACATAATGACCCTTATACTCAAAGAAAGAGTTGATTTTTTTAATGACATATTGACACTAAGGATATCATACTGCTGGCAAGACGGAGAGAGTAAAACAGCACATATCCTACCAAAATAGCTTGCGTAAATGCTTGCTAGAACAAGAATGATAATAGATAACAAAAATACAATATTTTTTAGAGCAGGCAAATTTCATCGGAAAATACAAAAAAATGATATAAAAACAAATGACCATAATGATGTTGCTTGTGTCGCAAAAGATTAACAGTGCGTTTTATATCATCGAAATTGTTGACCAAATAGAAAAAAAATCATATAGCCGTATATAAAAGAGATTTAGTGGAATTTTGAGAATGTCTGAGGTGAAGATTCCTCGTTAAGACTTATCAGTTTCACGAATATTTGATCGAGAGAATAAAAATGACAATACTATTTGAAATATCAATTAGATCAAGAAAACTCGAGGAATGACAGCGTTACCTTGTCATCGGAGGAATGTTGACATTCCTTGACATGAATGTAATGTGAGAAATGGCATTTGTCAAAATTTATTTCTAAATAGGAAATATTTCAAGAAGAAAAGTTAATCCTATTCATATTCCTACGGTCTCGGGAAAAGATCTCCAGGAAGGAGAGTAAAATAATATCTAGTCACAAATGATCGTTCGTTTAGCTTTAAATAAATGAATATCTATCTGAACGGTTCATGTATTGCAATTGAATATTAAGTAAATATATGGAACTTTCACAGACAATTAAAATCATTTTAGAGATAAAAGAAGTGGGAGTCCCGAGGATTATTGGATTGAGTGGAAATGTCGCAGTAGGTATGGAAATAATCTGGAATTATTAAAATACTTCAGACAACATTGTTACAATCCAAATGTGTAGAAATATTTTGAAGATTATTTAGTGAATTTTTTTATCGGCGATCGTTATGAATGGTATAAAATGGTATAAAATTCTAAAGAGAGCGTCAATTTGAAAGCATAAATAAAGCGAAAAACACAAAGGAATTATATGAAAACATAAAAAAATCCCATATATTGTAGATATCGCTGTTCATTTTGTAATCGTCTGTTGATGGCATACACCTGATAAAACTTTATTTTCAACATATTAATCCGGCTAAAGCCCGAGGTCCTTGGGAAAGATCATATTTCTTTGAAAATTGTGGTCAGGCGCTACACATTTACAAATAAGGAATCGTAGACGATAAAAGAAATCAAAATCTCAAGAAGGACAACCAAAAGTACAAAAGCACAAAAATGGATAGAACATGTAACTCTAAAAGAAAATAATTCTAACATTCCATACCACTTAAGATGAAAGGTTAGGAAGCAAAACTCCATCAATACTGGAAATAGCTATAGCAGCTGCTTGACTTGAGAAACCTGTTTTATTAAAATATTCTTTTAAGATAAATATTTTATAAATTTCAACTGAAAGCAGTACTGGATGCTCGGTCAATGAACGCTAAATGTTTTCTTATAAGGAAACGGGGAATCTTAACATTTTCTTAATCTTCTGATACACTATAGTCATTTGCACATTATTTCAAGCAATAATAGTATTAGCGGTTACATCAACAAAATTAATTTAAAAGGATGTTTAAAATACGTTTAATGAATCAAATTAGAATTAGGGCAAATGGAATAGAATGAGAACATTAACTTTATTAAATTTTCAAGTTGACAGTTTATCAAAGACAGATATTTTGAAGAGCTATTCAACGAGGATAACTCAAAATGTTTTATTTGAAAAAAAGAATTATCATTCATCTGAATACGTACACATTGTTAGTGTGAATATTTAATGAAATATTTTCATTCAAAAGAAGATTGATTCTCCCGCGTAAAACAGAATAAAATATACAACAATTCTGAAAACGATTAAAATTAATGCGACACAATGTCGCTGCCGATATGATACGGAGCAGTCATTTTTTACCGCCATTTCTCGAATGATCTAGAGTTTCAAATATTGTTGGCAACAACTTTGCCGTTGTACCGTGTACGCATAACAGTCCGATGTTTTAGTAAATCTTTTTCTTCTGCAATTGAGAAGAAGAGATATATCTATACATTTCCCCAAATCCATTTGTGCGAAGAGACCAAGCCACAGCTTGAACTCATTTTGCTGATTCTATTTCTCATGAAAATAAATATTCGCCTCTCGAAATCTGTGGTAGCCGAAAAGTTAATTTCGCATTCACATCCATCTAGAAGTTACGCCTTAAAGCGTTTATATTAACACAATCTGCATATAAGTCATAATCTTAAACGCATTGCCATTTCATTATATCACTTAAGAATATTTTCTAGTATAATATTTTATAATTTATTTTTTATTAGAATATTATGTAATTAAATTTGATCATTGTAAGGAACAATAGACGCAAAATTTTTTCTTAATGATCAGGATATATTTCGCAAAACAGTAGAATCATAACTTTCACAACTTTTTCTCAAGTCATCAAACTTGTTTAAAATAACTACTCAGCATCCTGAACCTACGCGCTTCACTTACTCCTTTATTACATATATCTGATATATATTTATAATTAATATTTATTTATAGAACCCTTAGTATAACTAATTACTCATTCCCTAAAATATTTAGATTATATACTTCTTTTCATTTGAATTGCATTTTCTCTTTCAACGCCTATTTTCATCACTTTCATTTTTTACTTTATCCTTCTCTCTTCAATTCTACCCATTCCTTCCCGTTTTGCTATCATCCTTGTCAGACCGGCATTGAGGCTCGACCCTTGGCAAATTGCCGTTAACATGTCGGACGTTGGAGCTAAGCCTACAAAATGGCCCCCCTAAAAGTTAACTCTAATATTGACCTGCATGTCAGTCCACGAAACAGTTTGCCAGAATCGATTCACAATGCTTACCAGATTAGACTTTCCTTTATTTTACACGTTTCTATACAACGTCGTAATAAAGCCCCATCTTCGTTGCAAACCGTTTTTCATGCGTGTTTAATGACAATGCCACTGTGCAGCGGTGTGTTCTAATGTGCATATCAAAATAGGCTCTCATCTATACATTTCAGTGCGTCGGATTTTTTTCTAAATTGTGTGTGTTTCAGAAGAAAAAAACTATATTTAATATCTGTTCTGTTTCAGTGGTATCAGTTTACACCATTGTTTGCAGGCCGTTGTTTGTACTCGAGAAAAAAAAAAACGGCGTAACTTAAGAACAGCTTCTTCGGAAAAAAAGATAGAATGCTATATAGAATGATATATAGAATTCCATCTTGTTCATTTCAGTTTAAAGCAAATTCGAATTCACACTCAGGACTGAAAATCAATATTTCTAAAAAAGGGACATTGACCTCAGAACCACGTTTTTCTGAATATATATGTTTGAAAAAAAATCTACTACTTAAGCGTATATATTCCGCAATATTCAAAATAAAACTACATTTCTTATTCAAGCAAATGTCGTAAATCTGCCGCTTTAGAACCAATGACGTTAATATGACTCGGTATTGATTTTGAAGTTTCTTGGGTAGGTGACTTAATTAAACAATTATTATTGGGTGTTTTTCAGTAGAATATAGTTATTTCGAAATATTATTCTCATTTTAAAATATATAGATATTTTTATAAACAAATCATAGTTATCATAGGAACGTTGCATATAAAATAACATCTATACAATATTTTTATATTCAATATCAGTCAAGCAACGGTCAAAGGGTTCTTGATATATGTGCCTATAATAATCATATCGGATAAACAATAGTCACGGTGATAGTGATCTTATATTTGTGTCTACGATAACATTTTAATTATCGAACAGAAAAAAAGTTTGGATAAATTATGTTATATTTAAAATTACTAATCCGAACTAAAAATAAAAAAAATGAATTTGATCCTGTTCCTGAAAGCTTAAAAAAATTGCACGTTGTCTTGCTGACTGACGCTTCGCCATCAGAGAAACATATGTTACAATGAAGGGGTTTCTTTTGTTTGTCAGGGTTATATCTGTGCTACATAAAATACCTTTCTCCTGAATTACAGTGTTTTCAATTATAACCTTTCCTAAACCAACAGAAGGCCTCAAGTAGCTAGATGATTCTCGTGGAGTAATTACTTCTCCCAGGATAGTGACTTCAATATAAAGCTGCAATGACCTTATTCAGGTGAAGGTTAAAACTTAATACATTCAGTCTTGCGTTCTTTTCGAAGAGGTTTTGACGATGGATATTGTGTTATCCAAGAAAGGCATACATTTTAAATCTAAGTGATAGATTTTACAAGTTGCTTAGTATAACAAGGTTTAGTTAAATAATTAATTGGTTGTTTTGATCTACCACACATTCTAAATCTACTTCCTGGCGTAAAAACCATCAATTACGAGAACATAAATATGATGAAATCTAAAAAGTGAACCAATTATGCAATTTGTATTTTATCAAAAATTTCGGAAAAATTCTAAAGTAGTTAGAACTTCCTGTTTAATATTTCTAAATAATAAAACTTGCTTAATAAAGAAGAAAGATTGGAAAAAATTCCGGGAGACTTGAAAATATTAAATAAATGTCCGATATTGCATATCCCCAAATACGAAAATTAACCGATATTTTCATGACGGCTGAAGAGACTTTGAAATGGAAACTTTTATCAAAACACAAAATAACACATGTAAATAAATTATTCACTTTGATTAAATGCTTAATAAATGACATGCTCAAGAGTTCAAAAACTTCATTTTTTTTCACTTACGGCTGTCAGATCGTTGACAAATTATTTGCATAGATGTGAAGAGTAAATGAGTCTCAATGTGAATCTTTTTTATCCTGTTTCAATCTCCGATCATAGACAAAATATTGAATAATCGCAATAAAAACAATTTGGAACATGTGTCACTGATTCCGGAGTGTATGGGGAATATTTTTCGGAAAAACTCACGGTTATTCAGCAGATTTGATTCAATATTTAAGATGTTTGATTTAACACCTGTATAATTCTACCATTCACCCAGGCTTTGAATATTACTGTCACATCTGTTCAGCTAAGTATTTGGAGCTTCTTAATAAAATCTAAAGAAGAATATCAACTATTATCCGTGCTGGCTTCAGTCACTTTCTCACCGACGTAGATTCCTTGTAAGTTTTCAATAAATATTTCCATGGTAATTTTTCTGGTGAGCTTTCATCTTTATTATCCCCATTTTATGAATTTAAGCTCAGTACGAGAATCGAAAATTGCTTAATATAAGCGAAAGTTCTATGTTATCAGTTTCTTCTCACGCATTGAGCAACTCTTTTCCAGTTTATTACTTTTCAATCAAATTTGATCATCAACATTTCAAAACCAATGTCAATCGTCACCTCCTGCCTCCTTGATTCCTCTTTATTTATTGTTCTTTCTTCCTATTAATATTATCACTGAGTTTTTTCAGCGTCAGTAACTCGTTGCATCTTAGAATATGTTTCTTGGGGTGAAATTCTTTAAGAAAAGATAACAAAATGCTAAGTAATTTGATATGGAAGGTTACGGCATTCTGAACAGCTAATCGACACCGGGAAAGGCTTATTTATAATAAAAAAAACAAAACGTTTTATATTAATCTTCAAATGAATTCAGTTGAAAATATGTGTGGTCCATTTCTATGGCGTAATGAGCAAAACATTTACGGATAATTTTTAGAAGGAATTTATGTTTAGTATATTCAGTATCTCGTGCTATAAAATATTTCCTGAGAAAGAAAAGACGATATATATATATATATATATATATATGATCTGGTCGCTCACATTCAGTAACTTTACCGCCTCCGTAAAGTTGCTTTTTCTATAAATACTTGATTGTAATTGTCTTTTGTCTAAATACTTTATGGTAATGGTTCGGATATGCTCATCGCTATGGTACCTAGACTTTTTGAACATAAAGGCAGTACTAGACAGACGTCGAGATCTCATCAAGTTAACGTTGAGTTAGCTAGATGTAGACGAAAATTCTAGGCTGTTTCTTTTATCACACTTCTTGCTTGTGGAACTGCCTTCCAGCTCCATGCTATCCAGCCAACATTGAATATGTAAAACATTTAAATGCAATGTCAATCGCTATCTGCTCTCCTCCTGATTACTCTTTCCTCTTCCCGGTCATTAATAATATTTTTGTTCGTAATTCTTGTTAAAACTGTAACCCCTTTGTGTCTTAGTGGCTTTACTGCTTTGCATGGGGTAATACCGATTATATATATATATATATATATATATATATATATATATATATATATATATATATATATATATATATATCACGCGAGTAACTCGTGCAATTCTATACGTATCTATCTATGTAGATTAGGATTCTGGTTTTGTTAGTAATGCTGCAATCGATGCCCAAGTATATCGGTTAGTGAACTTTGGCCAACGAACAAGACGCTTTAACCAGCCGTGAACTCGCAACAACGGTGGGGCATGGGACAATGAAGAATCGAAATCTTCCTTAACCCTGACAACTCTCACACTTCGTATATCGGCCGGACTGCATCCACCTCCTCTCAGCTCGTTTCTTCATCTCCAAGCGATTTGCAAATTCAGCATCAGTCTGTCCGAAGAAAACTCTCCGTCCATACCAATCTTCGTTAGTAGCCGTGTTTAGATGTCAAATTGATGTACTATCACGACTTACGGTGGTTCGTTTGGACCGGACCGGACAGCAAACGCGTCCCTGTGAAAGAGACGCTGATATAAACATCTATGGTGTTGTTAGGAAATAGTGTTGGGTGGTGTTTGTTACTGGAGTTAGCTAAAACGCTGGCAGCAGACTAGAGTTTAGAAAGAGGAAAATTTCTGTGAGGTAAATGTGTTTATTCCAAGAGGGAATGATACATTCCCAATGCGAATTTTGGTAGGAAAATAGTTGTTTGCATATGATAGATATAGGTTTTCAGTTTACATATGCCATTGTGTGTGTGTTTTTGTTTAAGTGAATTAATCTGATTTGTTTTTCTGTGTGTGAGAGTGAACACATGAATTGTTGTACAAATCTTTGTCTTTCTCTTATGAATGAATCAATCTCTACCTTTATCCACCGTCCGTACAGTTGATGTTTCTAGCAAATAAAATTAGATTTAACAGTTTTTCTTAACTTTCTTAAGATGGTCGGCTGTTGTAATAATATTCACCAGATTTATGGGGTTACGACACCCATTAATTAGCAATGCATTTGCGGAAAAATGTTCACTTGTTTCATGCATATATGTGTCTTGTAGCTACGTATTTGTCGCTATGATTTTGTACGTGTTTACGAAAATACATATATCCTAGCTTGTATATAAATGCACAAGCATTTCGTTTCTGTTCTCATATAATCACAATGCCTTCTCTAGACATTTCCCTGCTCTGATGCACTTACAGTTCCGCAATTGGAAACGCAATCTATAAAATACAGGGTAATATACATTATAGATAACGGTTTCATTTCTTTATCTTATTTGGTATTGTAGAGAAACTTCATTAGTCACTATAGTTCTGATAATTCTGTTAAACATAGCATGAAAACAAATAAAATATATTTAACATCCATTTCTACTCATAAAAATACAGGTACAAACATCTATTTAGACTTATATATATATGATGACCACTTGATCAATCTATATATGTCTTGTAACCTTATGACTCTTAAACCAGCGAGGGACTCACAATTTGTAGCACAAACGTTACAGCTTAAAAGACACATGACGTGTGCTCCTGCTGCTGCTTCCTGGTTACTGTTTTGAATTTACATGTGTCTCGTTAGGCCTCTCATTGAAACGCACTCTTTTCCACAACGTCTATATACTCACAGACCTTCCTCAAATTACGTTGTGGTTCATGTGACGTCGCTGGTGACTTTTAAGGCCTACTTTACTTAAACATTTTTTTACCACATTGAATATATGTGGGATCAGATTCAATGCCGACATTTTCTGAGATCCCTTTTTCAACTGTTTCTTCTTCCTCTGATCTTTAAATGCACTTGCACATGCTTTCAAGGGACGCCTCCAGATGCCACTATCCAAAGCAGAATTCTCCACGTCCTGAAGTTATTTATGCATTGGTCAGTGAATGCATCAGAAATCTTTGAATCTCAATTTAGGTTTGAATTCTGGAAGTTTTCCCTCAGACAATTCCTCATAGAAAAGCTGTTTTTCTGATATTCCATTCTCACTACATGACCACACAAGCTAAGACGATGTTGTGAGATTCAATGCTCATGTATGTACCCTTGTCAAATAATGTACGTTTGCCAGCGAATTCTGGCAATCATTCTCGCACACAGTTGGTGAAAATATTCTAACGTCTTCAGGTTTCCCCTATATGTTACTCCTGTTTCACAATCATAGAGAAAGGTGGATAGAACGCAGTCTTATATAACTTAAATTTGGTATTTACAAATAGGCTACGTCACGACCACAAAAGATCGTTCATTTTACCAAAGAAAGCGATAGCTCTGCCAATTTACGAGTTGTTCCAAGTGCTGCCTAAATACACAAACTTATCAGCAATCTTCAAATTTTACCCATAGACATACACAGAAGGATCAACATATTCTTCACCCGGAGAAGGTACATATATGACATGGATCTTATTCAAATTTTCAGTCCATTTGAAGTGCGTTGGAGAAAAGATCCCTCAAATGTTGTGTGTCACTCTGAGAGTGAGCACATATGTCTCAGCATTAGACAAATTAAAATATATTTAAAATGTATTTCTCCCCCAGAAAGACCAGGTAAGCTCATGCATTTACATCTTTATACGCATACACACACACACACACACACATATATATATATATATATATGTGTGTGTGTGTGTTTGTGTGTGTGTTTGTGTGAGTGGGTTTTAGTTTTAATTGGTTAAATGTGTTTGATACCAGGGATAGAGCGTATGTGAATATAAGATTCAACTCACACGTGAAGAGCGAGATGGTATGTAACTTGTCCTCTATCAGAAAACAGCTTGTCATTATCCTGTATTCTCCTGTGATCTCATTATATATATATATATATATATATATATATATATATATATATATATATATATATATATATATATATATATATTAAAATAACATCCCAAAATCCCTACGCAATTGCACTCGTGTTACGACACATAATAATGCGTCTCCTAGGTCGATTGCAAATTACTGGCATTCCAATCTTACATACACACACACATGCATATATATATATATATATATATATATATATATATATATATATTTGTAACATTTGTTTTTGTTCATGACAGAGTTATTAGAATTATAACAATATAATCAGTTATTTGGAATACATTCTTTCTTATTTGCTTGAAGAATAATGATTTGTGTAAAAAACCCATTATAATTTAATCGGTTTATAGTGAGTGAACATGAATCCAACAATCAATTATTCAACCTATTATCCTTTCTGTTTTCTATGTACCCTGACCACTTTCATGTTTGTGCTTTGATCCTCTAATATATATATATATATATATATATATATATATATATATATATATATATATATATATATATAGATATGTCTATTTATTTATTTCTATTTCTTTACTAAGATTTGCCGGGCACATATAATATCATGGCAATTCTCCATACGGAAATGGAAAATGAATGTGATTCTATACAATGATACTGAGAATTCCATGAATGGAGTGAGAAATCAAGTTGAAAGTCTTAAATAAAATATCATTAAAAAGAACATTTATAATGAGATCCAGGAAGAGAGAGGTTAGATTTCTTGAACAATAATGAAGAAGGAGAGAAATTGGAAAAAATAAGCCTCAAAATCCATAATGATGGCAAGAGAAATAGGGGAACGTCATAGTATAATATAAATTAATAGCAGAACGTGGAGACAGAATATTAAGCAAATGGAGAAGACTGCTAATATATATATATATATATATATATATATATATATATATATATATATATATATATATATAGTTATCCATTGGTATAATCCAAGCGAGTCCTATTAACACAATATATAACTTGAAATATAAAATACCTAACTCACAAAGAGCGCTCAATATTTATTTTCATTAAAAAGAGCAAAAGTTTACGTTAAATTGGAATTAAGATGCCATTAGTTAATGACAATTTACACATGCGAATTTAAAATTTTAAAATTCGCAGGTGTAAATTGTCATTTTTCTCAAACTGTATCAGTTTTTAGAAGGTGACTCATTAGTTGGGGAAGGAAAGAAAGAGAAGGTTTATGGGGACAAAAGAAATAACAGAAGAAATTATAGTTACAGTAAGTAATGTGGAGCATTATATTATAGCGATAGGAGTGAGCAGGGGGAGAGAATGGAAAGCCGATGAGCTGACCCACATCATAGTCACACGGCTAAAGTTTGATTCAATGGGAAGCCACAGAAATTGATGAATAGCATGCAAAAAAAAAAAAAAAAAAACTAATTTATATAAAATTTCAAGAGAGATAATTCAAAATTATTCCTGTATTAAATTTATCCATATATCAGAACCTAAAAATTAAGGGAAGTGTTTCAAAGTATTTGAGTGAATTTGAATATGCATGCCTACGTTCAGGTTAAGAATATCTATACGTCCTTACGCATAAATACCTACAAAGATGCTCATAAATATATATACCAACCAACATGTATGTAAATATATTTCCTACGTGAGGATAAATTATTTTCAAAATGTTATAAAATGAGTTAAGTTAGATGAAAAAAAAGAAAATTAAATGAACCTTAACCGCAATTAAGCATAATTATAAGATAGAAATGAAAATGAAATAAAAATTATTGTTAAGTACAAATATATAACTGTTATGGGGTTCACCCCTTTTTCATATAAGTGGACTCTACCAAGTGTACCTGGACTATTGCCGTTAAATACCCAGAGTTACTGTCAGTGAGGGTAGTCGGTAGTTGGTGAGTGAGAGAACATACGAACGGAGATAGTGTGAGGTAACCTCTTGTAGAAATCCGTTACAAGCACGTAGACTCTAAGGAAGTCCTACTTACAGACTATATATATCTATCTGTATTTGCTACTAACCACGTTCGTGGACTTACTAACAGTATTACTCTTTGTATGATTGTGTAAATACATTTTGTTTCTTATATTGAATTATTGCGTTTGTCATTCCTTGAAGACCGAATTCATCTCGGAATCCACAACAATAACCATTTATTATTTCCCTTAGATATATATTCCAAGGTCACTTCTCCAATGCTGTAGCTTGCAACTACCTTTAAACCTGTTAGGATTGTGGGCAATCCCTATTATTTTCCAGTCAATATGAGGGTTTTCTATTTCTCGCTCAATTCCCCATTTTTTTTCTTATAAAGTTATATTATGGGAATTGATAATTTTCAACATATGAATTTAGTGTCACTTATGGGGTTTAAGTAGGAAAGTTTATTCTTAAAGCCACTTTTCTGGAGTGTCCTATTGTACAATCCTTTGTTTTTATTAAATATATATTTATTGGAGTAATGTGTACTAATCTTAGTACCAATAGTGTTAGGTACTTGACTTAATGTATTATTGGGGTTCTTCGAGTCTACATTAATGTAGTCTTTCATTATCTTTATGGTAAAGTTTAAGGTTTTAGTGTTTAGGTCAAGGGTGATATCCAAATAACCCATAATTTATAGGTTAGATATCTATATTGAACCCCAGGAACTTGAAAGCTTTAATATTTTTTCTGTAGCTTAATAATGAGTGGACCATTTCTATTAGTAATATAAATTAGTCTATCGTCTCTATATAGACCTATCTGCTTCGGATCTATGATTCTACTAATGATTTCAAGAATGTAAAGCCTTGCTAGGTCATATACCAGGACTGAATCATACGATCCCATAGGAACGTCAAAATCGTCACACTTGCACTTAATCCAGGGGTAATTGTTAAGTTTCAAAAGTGATTTTCTGTCAGTAAGAAATTTCATCATCTGTTATATCCATGCAGTTTTTTGCAAAGTTAATCAATAATATCGAACTTACTTAAGGTGACGATATCGTCACGAATGTTTCTAAACCATTGATTGGTATCAGAAGAATATTTTCAAAGTTTGGCCCCGGTAGCCTTATCCAATCTGTCAGTGATTTTTAATTATATTTTTAGAAATTAAGCCTAACTCTGATTTGGTCGGATTTATAACTCTAATTTGAGTGTTATTTGAGAAGTTAGGTTTATGATCTGTGAAGAGGATATAGGTATGTTTCGTATGTATTTTAAATTTTACGGGTGAAAATGGTCATGATATAATGGCATCATAATTCTAATTGTACGAAATATATATATATATATATATATACTCTTAAACATAGATAAATAAATTAAGCAATTTCCACACCTAGGGAATCGACCCTAAAGTATAAGATTAAAAATAAATCCCAGCCGCATCCCTCTAGTAACCACTTTAAATACTGCCCTACTTCTACTATCTCAGATAATAAAAAAAGTCGTTAGGAAATACTGCATCTCAAACAAGGTGTAAAAAAAAAAATTGTTTGAGGAAGCCGGTCTTTTAGCATATTGCAGATCCAAGAAACTTCAGGAATTCATAGGTAGTATCTAAATTTCAGAGACGATAGCGTAACACCAAACAGACCAAGAATAACAACAATCGGATTTTCCCAACAATGTATCAACAAAAGTGGCTTATGCTGTAACCACATTAAACAGAAATTCATCCCCTATCTCAGTCCCTAACACTACTTTCAAAATCGGCCACAACTCTAACTGCAGAAAGCATAGCATAATTTATTTATTACAATGTTCACTATGCTAAATACAATATAAAGGGAAATCTGGATGACAATTTTCTTCTCAGAATTAATAATTATCGAAATTGTATTAAGTCGAATGATTATTACCTGAAGAACAACATTTCTGTCTAAAAATCCAAAATTTTAATAGCTATGCAAAATTCAATATTATTGAAATAATAGAAATAGACAGAAATGATAAAGTTAGGAAATTACTACAACATAAAGAGAAATGGATTCTGCGTCTCAAAACACAGTTTGTCCAGACAGATTTAACAGCCAAGTAAACAGCACAGATGGAATTAATATATAACCCCAGAGATCAACTTCCAACCATATTTCTCTCTCACATATTATAGTCCCTGCATATTTTAATATACACTACTGTTACTACATAGAAGAGAACTCTACCCAAGCTGACTCTGCTAACCCCTCTCAATATCAATCACACTTGACTACTGCTTGCAGAAATGATGAGGTCTTCCTGATACATCCTCTTCCCAACAACTAATAAACCTTTCAAAATGATTAAGGCGGTAAATGACTGTCAAACCTCTTCTTAAAAGAACTTGAAAAAAAAGCTCTTGACTAATACAATAACTGACCAAAAATTAACGATAAATAACGAATGTCTACTACTAAACTTCACGTCCGGCGTGTCATTCAAACCCTGTTGTTCCCTGCTACTAAGAAGCAGGAACTTTCCTCCTGATGATGGCCATGCTGACCGAAACTTGTCGAGAAACCTAAATAAAACAAACAAATATTAATATACGACGCAGTGTGTCGGAAATGCCATATTCACTTATAAAAGTTGCAAACCACGAACTTCTGGTGGATCTTTTTTTTTTTAAACTGAGCAAAGGTAAAAATAAAGTTCACTGTCTTTCTTTTTGTATTTCGCTCACAATTTCCTTCACCCATTCCATCTATTCTTCATTATCTAAACAGATAGTAGGTAATTAGGCGGGTAGACGTTTATTTACTCATTTTTCAAATAAATTCTTTAATTTGAAAAGGACTGAGAAAAACCTAGTGAAATGTTAAAGAAAATATCCAACAAAGCCGGGGAAAAGAACATAAATAGTTATTTGGAAAATGATCGAAATTTAAAGGAAGCTGTCACAATATGTTAAATCGCTTTCGAATTTAAGGCAAAATGGAAATAGTGTATATAATGGAGGAATGTGTTTCATTACATTTATTTTCGGATTAAGAAAACTGCCTTAGAAACGAAGAAAACCAACATTCGAAATCATTGCTTTTCTACGTGACTGAGTATATTTGGTCGCATAATATGTTAATTAATATATAATATGTTAATATATATTAAAACTTAGTGCCAATAAAATACATACAACTCACTCAAAGAGATTCTTTCAGAGGTGTGTGTATATATATATATATATATATATATATATATAGATAGATAGATAGATAGAGAGAGAGAGAGAGAGAGAGAGAGAGATAATATTAGTGGTAAATATACACATATATATGCAAAATACACAGGTGCATATACACACATGTATATATTTTGAATAAAAAATTCCGAGAGGGTAGAATCCAGGTAGAACTCAATGTCCAGGACAGAGTAAGGATATAATAAAAAGGCTTAAACACTAATATTCCATGATCATAATTTATTCCATTGGAATCGTAAATACGATCCAATTCATCAGACCTACAAATTCCAAAAGCTTTATGAATTTGTATGTCTGATGAATTGGATCATATTTACGATTCCAATGGAATAAATTATGACCATGGAATATTAGTGTTTAAGCCTTTTTATTATATATATATATATATATATATATATATATATATATATATATATATATATATATATATATATATATATATGTATATGTAAAAATGCTACTATAATTAAAAGAAAAAACAAACCACAAAAACGAAATATTTAGAAAGTAATTTAATCGTTAGTTCATCCATAGTAAATTTGCGCCCAGGTTCTTACAATTCTTTATTCCATTCTTGGATTATCTTTATTCCATTCTTGGATTATCTTCTGTACAATCGCATTATGGAATAATTAATAAATTCATGGAAATAAAAAGAAAGATAAATATTTTTTAAATGGAATAGGCTATAGATAATATACCCTAAACGTATATAAAATATGTTTTCTTTTTCTAAATTCGAAATTCCCAGCGTGTCTTGTCCGTGCCCAAATGTAGTCGCATCAAATTAAACAAACCAAGTCGGATGAAGAGTCCATAAGTACGAAACGTATCAGGAAAACATTCCCACTTTGTCACACATCTTTCATCGGATATTATTCTTAATTTATAAATGAAATTATTAGGTTGGTGCAAAAATAATGACGGAATAATGTCGTTTTTTGACGTATTTTTTAACGTCAAAAACGACATTATTACGTCATTATTTTTGCACCAACCTAATATATATTATTATCCCGTATGCATACACACACACATACACACACACACATATATATATATATATATATATATATATATATATATATATATATATATATATATATATGTATTATTTACATTATTCGGACTATTGTCCTCATCTTTGTCGCCATATTTATTACAACGTTCGGCCGTTGTACGCTCCGGCATTCTTCAGGTGGTTGGAATGTCGAACTTAACCCTTTATTTCGCTGACTGCGGTAGACTGTTCTAGTTACACGTGCCATGTTTAATGGATGTCAGTTATCAGTTATCTCCTGTTAAGTTCGACATTCCAACCGCCTAAAGAAGGCCGGAGCCTACAACGGCCGAAACGTTGTAATAAATATGGCGACAAAGATGAGGACAATAGCCCGAATAATGTAATTAATTTACATAATACTCCATCTCAGAAATATAGACACACACACACACACACACACACACACACACACACACATATATATATATATATATATATATATATATATATATATATATATATGTGTGTGTGTGTGTGTGTGCGTAATAAGCTTTTACTAGTCCCGCACAAAAATATAATCGATGAGCATCTAGTATGGATGGATACGACGTGTTTAACACTGTATATTGACAGCTTTGCAGAGACGTCTAAGGTGTTCGTAGCACATCTACCTAGTCTCATTGAACAGATTCATTGTTTCCCGATGAGGAATGCAAGTAAATATGATGAAGCGAATGAGAAATAGGAAGAACCATATAATGAGTTCTAAACGGCAACGAAAAGCAGACATTTCACCTCTTTTTCTTGTATATAACAAAGAAGATGAATGAGAGTGCAATGCCCCAAACAAAAACGTGATTCAAACAAAATAAATAATGGCTGTGCCGTGTTTTTAACCTACACATTAGTTTCATCAACATAAACATTCGTAATTTTGTAAACAATTATTCCATATAGCAATATTTAGGATTGTGTGTATCTGTGCGTGCTCACATGTCTGTGCGTGTTGACTGCGTCTTACGTGTCTTGATTGATGATCTATCCATTACTTCCCTTCACTGAAAAATAACATATAACTATATGTACGAATACAAGCCCTACTGCATGTTAGTTTTACTATGAGATAACGAGAATTACTATTACTATGAGAATTGCTTAGTTAATTCGTAAGGAAACAATGGCTACATGCACTGAAATTTACACATTAAGGTAACTGTATAACTATAACATCTTCGCCTAGGCGTGGAGATTCTGCCTACTGATCGTTTTTCTCCCAGTCAGAGTAGATACTTATAACTATCGCTAGGCCTAAATCCTTGCATATCTTTTGAAAGGTATAGAGGTGTGTCCCTTCTTTTGTTTTTATTATATGATTTGAGGTTCCTTCTTCTGAAACATTAGTAAGTTTTTAATCTTTGCTGACTTTATGCTACCACTCTTCATAATGATGTTACTAGTTTTGCCATTTTCTTTCTGCTGCATCCCGACTGGCTGACCGAACTCTAAGTAAGCGATTAGAAATGCTTCTCTGATGAACAATCACATGATATCGGGGTTCTTGGAATGCCATGTCACGCATGGATAGATGCGTCTGCAATGAATTTTGGTGGGCAACCCTGAGATCACATTACATTACAATTGTCATCAGCTTTCAGCCAGCTCATGTCATCTTTGACGGACGGTAGCTACTATTTTTCTTGGACTTTTCCACTTTTAAATATATAATTAAAAGTGGAAAATCACAAAAAAAAAAAAAAAATGTCCGCAGTGTAGAATTTTTTTCTCTCGGATCGTTCTCCAGATATTTTACCTAAACTATTAGGTTGGTGCAAAAATAATGACGTAATAATGTCGTTTTTGACGTCACCAACCTAATAATTTAGTCTCAGTTTCTTCCACTGAATTCTCCTTATCTGACTAAATTCCTCTCTTTCCAAAGGATTCGAGTATCTACATGATTTGCCTTGGTGTCTATGTCCTAAAGCACCTCCCAAGGACAAGGGAACTGATTCTGAGGTTTACTTTTCTGTTTCAGTAATGCATTAATGCCTAACATTAACAAATGCATTCTGGGATCCAGACTTCTTACAGAAAATATAGTAACTTGTCATTGAGTTCGGGGTGAATATTTATTTATGTTTTATTTCTATTTTAAATTTAGTTCGGTCAGATTTGAAATTTGGTCCAAAGTGTTTTTTTTTTTTTTTTTATGGCCAGGCCCTCGATATTCTGTAGTTTTCGATCGTATGATATTAGTGTTTTTCTTTTTTCTTTTTTTTTTTTTTGCTTTTCCTCACACTGTCTATGATGTCTGACTTCATTAATTTAATTTCCAATTTTACAGAGACACTGGTTTCTCAAAGAATTAACTACTTTTCTTTGTGTTACGTGTTTTGTATTTTCCTTTGCATTTATTCTCTTTTTTCTTTGTTTCTGTCTTGTATCAATTCAACTCCGTGTTTTTCCTTATATTTATTCTTGGAATGGTTTCACGTGCTTCAGCTTATGACGATATAACATTATTTTTCTTTCCTCTGTTCTGATCAAGATTTGCTGACATCAATTTTGACTCAAGTTTATTACTGAATTCTAAAAGTACCCTGTCGATTTTATACCTTGATGTTATTTTTGGTTTATGTGGGCGGAAAGGAACTCTTTTTTTTGCTAGCGTTGTCGGTTTAATGACAAGTAGTTTGTGGTCTGATTCAAAGTAGGAGTTGGCTACACTAGCATCTGTCACCAACCGTCTAAACCAAGAGACTGAGTTGCTTTTTTGTTATTAGGTTGGTGCAAAAATAATGACGTAATAATGTCGTTTTTTGACGTTAAAAACTACGTCAAAAACGACATTATTACGTCATTATTTTTGCACCAACCTAATACATTATCTGGGCTATGCTGGGTGATGTGTTATTTTATGGGTGGTTAAGTTTTTTTTAAGGTTATTTAGAATTATTCTGTTGATTATTTTTTAACTTGGCTACGTGGTATCTTATTTAATTTTTGTAAATTTTCCACTTTTAAAGATTTGGCCTGGACATTTTTTCATCCAAATTTCGAAGAAGAAAATTATTCTTCTACTAAGTGTCCAGGTCTAAAAGGGACCTTTCTAAACCTAACCCAGCTGCTGTGTCCGCAAATCGAGCAATGTGGAGAATAAAACAAAAATAACAGTCGGTTAAGGGTGTGTGAAAAGGCAGTTTTTTAATTATATAATTATTTTCCTTCTAATTATATTTGCAATGCACTTGTCGTTGCTGTTGGAAGGGCTTCCATTGATGCTGATTTTACTTTTTAATAAAAGCTTGAAAGTCTTCAAGTGATACGGTTTTTGTGAATTGATTAAAGCGCTTTGTGTTTTTCTAGCGCTAATCTAAAATCACAGGATTCATTCGTCCTGAATACGAGAAAGCGGCTGTATATAGATGATAGATATTTTAGAACCTAATTGAACACCATGCATGACATCCACATAAGAAGCGAGATCTTATAAGGCTAGTTAGGAAAACATATCAGTTGATATCCCAGATGAACGTCTATTTTGTATCAAATTAAAAAAAGTAAAGAGCGAGAGAGAAGAGTTTCATTTTTGTTTTAAGTTTGTTTTTTTTAATTTAATATGACTGTCTTTGGAAATTCCTCGCTGTATGACATTATGACACAAATTTGCTAAATGACCTCATAATCAAATATGTCATTTATTACTGAACAGTTTTTGTAGGTAAGAATTTCAAATTTACTTCCCTCCAGTTTTAAAACTGAGCAAGGAAAACCTACTGAAATATAACAAAAACTTGAATTCGTTGAAGACTCTCTTCTCTTCCTTGACAATCTCTTTCCGTTGCAAAGTCAACGGGATCAGTGACTGCTCAGCAAATAATTTTATTTTTAATTGCTGGCAATTTAATCAAAATAAAATTGGAAGATAGGAAAATAAATTGCTATTGTATGAGACAAAAATCAAAAACAATTTAATTAAGAACTTAATTACTTTAAAGCGGTTTAGTATAATTACTAATTTGGTTTGTATTAGGTTGGTGCAAAAATAATGACGTCATAATGTCGTTTTTTGACGTATTTTTAACGTCAAAAAACGACATTACGACGTCATTATTTTTGCACCAACATAATACCAATCTCGATCGTTTCTGGTATCTCAGCTTCCAGGCATGTAAGTTTACATTTTTATATTATATAAAAAATCATCGAAATAGCACTTCACTGCTTGTATGGTTCACGGTCAACCATACTGGCGTGTCAGAGATATGACATTTGAGAGCCTAATTAAAAAAAATGTATATTCAGTGTTTGCATAAGCGCATGTGCGTCATCCGGATTTAAAACTCTGCCCCTTATTCATAGTTACAGTTTTAAAAGGACTTTTATTACACATCTCATAATGTTTTTTTTTATCATTTTCATTTAAGCAAATATCATCTGGGACGGTGAAATATATCTATGGATCAATGAGCAATGAGGTTTTTTTTTATGATCGTAATTTGTGCCTGTATTTGGCTGTATATGAGAAAAAAATGGCTCCATAACCTGACACGGCGGGGGGGGGTTGCCTGGAACAGTTTGTTTCTGTTTTGAGGCTTTAACATGTCAACATTCCATAAAGAAGTAATCTTGGCATGCTTTTTCATGTGAATAGCAAACACCTGGCACCAGCCACCAAATACAATGCATGTATGGGAAAGTTGTTCAGAACTTGCTAATATGATCTTCTTATTGAGAGAATGAATCAAAGAGCCCGTATGTGGGAGATCAATTTATGATTTCTGAAGTGCTTATAATTGCGGGTTATATAAAAGAAAACATTCCAGTGTTATATACAGGAAAAATATTCCAGGGATATATAAAGAAAACCATTCGAGGATTTATAAAGAAAAACATTCGAGAATTATATAAAGGAAAAACATTCCATGGTTATATAAATAAAAAAATATTCGAGAGTTTTAAAACATTCGAGTTTACATAAAGGGAAAACAATTGTTGGTCATATAAAAGAAAGCATTCGAAGGATAAGTATTTGAGTCGTAATTAAATGAAAAAACATTCGAGGGTTATATAACGGAAAAACATTTGTGGGTTATATAAATGAAAAACTCTCGAGAATTATATAGATGAAAGTATGGCCTTTTACTCTATTAACATTTTTTTACATGGATTTTCCTAAAACTCTACCCAATACATAGCTGGTCTACTCATTCATGTGTCAATTTCACTATTCAATAATCCATTCTTGCAGATGGTAAATCTAGATATTTACAATTCTTGGCATTTACATGTTGGAATCATCTAACTTAAGCGTCGCTGGGTGGGTGGCTGTTTGGTATTTGGCGAAAGTTGATAGATAACTTAATATTCTTTCAGAGCTATCTGTCAGTCCAAACAGTTTTGCTGCGTCTGAAGAGCAATCAAACGTGAAATTCTGGTAGGCTTTGTCATGGGACAGGAGCGCAGGGATACTGTTGAAAAATGATTCCTCGATTTCTTGAATTGGCTTGGTTTTTGGCAATGCAATGACATAGGTAAAAGAGAGAAGTATACGGTTAGTATCGGAATTACACACTTATCTCCAGACAGTGAGCTGTATGATAAAGTATGTGTATGAACAGAGGCACACAGATTTACTTCACACTATTGCGTTCTATACATCTTCTGTTACGTCCGTTCTTTTGATGGCGTCTTGGGGCTTTCTTAGGGCAATGGAGACGCAATAATTTTACTCTTTTGTTTAATGCATCTTTACAAAAACAGAATATCGCTAATACTTCAGTCTGGTTGAATTCATCCAGGTCATAGTTCAATAAAATACTTGAGAAGAGGTCTATGCGGCGATGAAAAGGAGATAGACATACTTGTAGTTCCCAAGATACGATTTATTTATCTATTTCTAGAGCAGTGATTCCCAAATGATAAGACGCGCCACATATGTGCGGCAGAAGAGGATAAGAGGTGAAGCGGTATGACTGAATGAAAATGACATTTTAAGAAACAGATTCAAAAAATTATATATCAAAAATATATATGATTTCAACATTTAAAATATTATTATGGATTACTTGTAATTGCATGCATGAGTCCCAGTATAAATAGCTATAAATAATGATTGACCGATTTTACCATTGTGATATTTTTGCATTATATCAAGCATTAAAAGTATAGTAAGTAGGGTCCGCAATTTAGAGGAGAGGGTTATCAATTGTAATGTTCTGTTTTCAAATCCGCAATTATCTCTTCTTAACACACTATCTGTTTTTTTTTACATTTTAAATGTATTTTTTATCACATTAGTGAGGCGCGAGCAACTTTTCATTCCGAAAATGCGACCCAGGCACTACATTTGAATGAAAACTCTAACATTTTTGGACATTTAAAACAACATGCCTGCCCGCACTAACAATTCCGTAAAATACTTGTCGAAAACACAATTATACTTCGACATGAAAACAATAGACAAAAACTAAAAATACTTGAAGCATTATACATCAAACAGTTGATACCCAACCTAAACAAAATCAGTTATGGCATCTCTACAAATATTCTTAAATGTCTATAATTGGTAACAGAAGCCATTGGTTTATACCAACGGCTTTCGATTCATACTTCTACAATTCACTCTCGTGTAGTCCTGTGTGACGTCATGAGATGCGGTGCGATTTTCGCTTCTAGCGTCTTATATGCGCGTGTTTATCGTTGCTTAGAAATCTTCTATAAAAACATTGACAGGCTATCATCACTGTCGTGTTCGTATATTGTTTAATATGTTGTAATTGACATCTTTGATAATGGCTTAAGTAAGCCGAAAGCTTAGATTGTATTCAAAAAATATGGATCACTAGTGTGAATTTCTTTCTTCTTTCAACGATAATGTTATTAAACTTATCAGAAGTTACGAAAAAAATTTACATAAAAAAAATGAACAACACTTGTCTATATTATTTAATGAAACGTGTATATATATATATATATATATATATATATATATATATATATATATATAAGACATAAAAGGTTAATGTTCAGAGTTGAATCAGATCAGGTATCAGTAATATTAAAAAGTGCACAATACACGTGTGAAAAAATAAAATAAAAGTAAAAATAACATGTAGAGCTTTTAACTTTAATCAGGAGATCAGTTGAATTCGCTAATTTGCTTTCAAACGTACTGTATCCCCAGGCGTTTTTTTTTATTAATTTACCTTGTAACGGTTTATTTTTAATAACCTAATGAATGCTGTATATTCTTTAAAAAAAAACAAACACACGACGTTAGGTGTGAGAGAAACAGGAGGGAGTAAGTGAAGAAGGAAGAAGAAAGCGGAAGGAAGAAAAGCAATAAATCTATCTCTGAAATGTGAATTTTTTTATCCAGCCTCATATGTGCTTAAAAGCAATTTTTAATACGTGTGCAAGGACACAAGACTTCGGAATTCTGGTTCAAAAGATTATTTGGAAATATAATTATTGCTAATTTACCCTCTTGACTGAGGTTGCAAATAATATTGACGTTATTATAAGGTTTCGCTTATAAAAAATTTCCCGGCTTACAATCATATCCCTGTTGTTGTCTTTTTATTTTAAATTCCACACATAGTCAGCTAGTTTGGTAGAGCTCCTAAAACTTACTAGCTTGAATGATGACCTATGATTATATCATCTATGATTTTTGGCGGAGATGTCTTGTAAGTAACTTGAAAAATAATTTCCCTTTTTTACATTTTAGCTCTAAATTGAAAGGATCTTTCGTGACCCTCTACTTTAAGTTCTTTATTCTTTCGTTTTATCTTCAAAATTGGTTTTATTAGAAGAATTCCTGGATAATCTTGTCTCTATTCCTCTAGTGCTTTATTATGTTCGGAGGCTGGTTAGAGTTAATATTCACGTATTTTAATTTTGCTTTGAATTTCATGTGTGGAGTGACACTGCCAGGTTGAAGATATAATTCTACGTCCAAATACTTGACAACTTTTTATCCATTTCGACTTTATTTCAAAGAAGATTTCGAAAAACGCTTTTCTCATAGTATCATTTGCTCTTCTGTTGTCTGGCGCTATCATCAGAATGTCATCCCTATAAAGACCGTCAATGTTTATATATACATTTTTGTTAATTTCATAACCGAAACCTCAGCACCACCAAACAAACCTTGTGGTACATCGACGCCGTCTTTTATATTTCTACTCCCAGGATAATTCATTTTGAAATAAAAATGATTTGCTACAATGTAAAATTATTTCCGTTTGATCAGCTCTCAAGTTTACAAAGCCTCTTGCGAAGTGCAAAAACTCCAGCAAACATGTTCATATATAGATGCATAAAAGTTTTAATGTCATATTTTATAAGTAGAAATTTGTTTAAATTTGTAATTTTGTGGAACTGAGAAAAACATCCAGTTATGTTCATCCATTGATTGACCTGTGTGGAAATTCTTAATCAGTCGCAAATATATTTTGCAATATTTCTTGTCTTATTTTACCCAGTTAAGTTTTAGTTGGGTTTACTAGACGAAAAGAAGGATTATTGGGGATTTCATCTGTAAGTTCCTTTATTGTTAGAAATGCTTAGTTGCAACATAATATGTGGATGCTGTACCTTATCCCTACTTAGGATGTGATATTTTTTGCCTCTTCGTTTATCTATTTAATGTACCAGTCTGGTACCCCTTTGAACATTTTAGTTAAATTGAGATACAACTGCGCTAGGAGTTTAGACAAAATAATAAAAAGGCAAAACGCCAGAAATTTCAAAACTAACGCGCAGTAATTTAGGCAATTGCAGAAATAAAAATAAATGTCCATTAGATGGATCTTGTAAAATCGAAGCCATAATCTATAAAGCAGAAATAAGAGATAAATGGCCAAAATAAAAAGCACATAGTAGGTATTAAATGTACTATCAAACGTCGATGGTAAAATCATAGGTCTTCATCCAAGCTAGTAAGTCTTAGGTGATCTACGAAACTAGCTGCCCATGGGTGGAATTTAAAGGAAAAAAAAACAACAACAGGGATCTGATTGTAAGTTGCAAAATTTAAAATTCGGCGAGGTTTTATAGAAATCACACTAATATTTGCAACGTCGGCCAACAGGAATAATTAGCAATAATGATATTCCGGATTCAAAGTATCTTTTGAACCAGAAAAGTCCTTGTGTCCTTACATACATATTAAATCATTCCTCTTAAGTACATATGAGGCTGGATAAAAAAAGAATACATTTCAATTACCACCCCACTCTAGATACATTCATATTACCCTTTTGTTTTTCTTTTACTCATTCTTCTTCATTTTCTTCTTAACATCTTCCCCCTCTCTTTCTATCGCAACGAGCATCGTGTGTTTATTTTTTTTCTAATAATATGGCGTTCATTATTATTTTGGGGAGTTGGGAGTTAAATTGATAAAGATCGCATAAGGATAACATAAGTTGGAAACAAAAGTAGTGGATTCAACTGCTCTCCTGATTTTTAAAGGCATATATATATATATATATATATATATATATATATATATATATATATAGTGAGAGAGAGAGAGAGAGAGAGAGAGAGAGAATCACTAACAGCACAATTTCAAATCGATCACTCATTGCAGACAAAGTTAGTTATATATTCTGAAGTTACGTTTATTTTTCGTTAACCATGCATGTAAAATAAATATGATATTTGAAATTAATTGACGTGATAAAATTTCATGTGCAGTATATTCCACCTCAGAAGTAATTGATCAGCGGAAACTTTCAACGAATGATGTTGATCTTCCAGAATTGATTTCGCATGAATTTGAAGACAGGCCGTTTCTTGTTTTGCTGACATAAAAGGCAGTTGCATGACGCATATGAGTTGGTAGTTGGCATTCAAACAAATCTATGTAACTTTTAGACATTGTGAATCTCAGACATATGCATGTGAAGAAAAACAACTCTCTAAATCAATTTAAATGTCTACTTGTTTATTTCAATTCTCTTATCAGAAAAGATTGCAACGCACAGAAAAATACACACAATCACAGAGTAAATAATGAGGAAGAGCGGCTTGGAGAATTTGAGACTCAAATGACAAGAATTTGTGAAGATTCATGACTATCCTGATGTGACACTGTGCATGAATGAAGAATTATCACTGCAGAAATATTTTTCATATTAAATACAGTATCATGAATAAACGATATAATAAATCATGCAATTCGTGATTAATTTTAAAATATTGAGACAATATTATCATAATTTTGAATAATTATAGCATTCTGGATAGAAGGTTAATTTCCAATGTAGACTGACGTCAATCCCCCCCGGCCCTTTCAGGTAGCACTACGTAAATTGCTGGCCATGTTAATAAAGCTTGTATAGAGAATACCATAGACCGATTAAGTTTTAGAGCAAATGGAAACAAAAAGAAAACTTACATCAAGAAGAGATAGGTGATAGCTATAGAGCACAGAATGAGGAAAGAGGGTTTTGAAAATCTGATACACACAGGACAGATTGAAGGTAAGAGTGACCGAGGTAAACAGCTTTGTTAGCTTGAGTAAATGAATAACACAACAAGGTATGTGAGAAATAATAAAAAATGACAAAATTTAGTAAAAGCTACAAGGGACAGGAAATTGTGGAGAGGCATAATCGCTTAATTCCTGAAGGGACACGGCATATAAAGATTTATGTTTCGTTCTGAAACATTCTGGAGTTGGGAGTGACCAAAACATTGACGAAATAGAAATAGCGAAGCGAGTTCAAACCCTACGCGACACTGCGCCCACTCTCACTCTCATGCATCATGCAGTGCATTTTGCCCTTGCGAGTAAAATAATCCTCGAGCAATTTATTCCTTTACAGCTATTCGGTGACGGTCAAGAAACTTGTCATAGCATAGAAAGTGTCAATTACATCGATTTCAATGCTACCGTGGGGGAAAGATGAGAAAAAATGATGATAAAACGATACCTGATAACATTGAACAAATATAAAAGATCACAGACTCCAAGGATGTGCAACTACGCAGTACGACACTTTAAATTATCAGCCATAGCCATCTCATAAGTTAGTAACAAAACTTGATTGGGAAAAATTGGTTAGTTAATCGGGGGTCATTTGTTAGACGTTCGTATTGGGAGATTTTGAAAACCAAATTTTGAGTTTTAGAAGAATTATTACAGTATTTTATGCGCCCAACTCTGATGGCCACTTCTTGTCATGGTGGAGGGGCTTGTTTATAGCAATGATAGATGCCGCTGGTATTAATAAACTTCTGGTACGGTCACCCTTGGCGGCAAGGTTTAAGTCAAGGAAGCGCGACCAACCTCAAAGCGCCCAACGGTGAAGCAGCAGATCTCAACGGTGGAAACAGCCGATGAAGAGGGCTACGCGGGACGGACATGCTACAGAAGATGCCACAGGATATTATAACAAAATCAGCGGCATTCCGTTGCAGTTTCATAACTGGGTTCTTTATGTCTCATTCAATATCTGCCGGAGAGGAAGGTCATGGAATCACGTGTGTGGGTCATTTCCTGCCATGTTGATCTTCACCAGAAACACATTCATGTCATCGATGTTTTTTTTCTGTTCAGATTTTCTTTCACCTCCAGACAAATCACGAAAAGTCAAAAAACGGAAATAGGCAATTGATGGCGGGACCATGTTTTGGTTAAACTGGAAACTATCCCTGAACATACACGGTGGAGGCGAATTTAGTCCCAACACCATCGTGATAAAGGAAGCGATTTGCAAAGAAGAAATTAAATTCTTTGATGCGTTATGAAGCCTAAGACCACGACTATGACAGTACAATTTTCCTGCTATTTTGAGAGAGAATAGTCATAAAATTTAATACGTGCATGTTCTTTCCTAACTCATAACAAATTATTTACAATAAGGAAATGCAGTAAGTCATGAATTGTATTTATACAGAACATGGTAAAACTGAAAACAGAACGAACGATAATTATAACATTCTAACATCATATTGGAAATTATTATCAGGCTAGATTATTATTATTATTATTATTATTATTATTATTATTATTATTATTATTATTATTCCTTTGATTTTTGGTTTATACTCATTTCTTTCCGAGTCACAACCAGTGACCAGAGGTCAGAGATTTTATCATAATATTTTCCACAGAGCATTTTGCAAAAAAATGAAACCCTAAGATCAAACATATTTTACATAGATAAAACCCTTCGTAACGTGTGGGTTGTACTTTATGAATACAATTTTATGTATTCCTTTTCGGCTTCGGATACCAGGAATCCCTTTCTTGAGTCTATCTTTTTTCCAATTAATCCAATGTTTCCAACTACATGTGGATGGTTAACGTTGTCATGTGCCACATTTCTGAGATTTCGATTTAAAGATCCTTGTATTCTGATAGTGTTTTGAAGATCTTCAATGATACATTACTGTCTATAGGGACAAACATGTCAATTAGAAACCACCTTTTGTTTTTGCCGCCTCTGATCAAAATGTTTGGGTGATTAGCTTTGATTGTTCTGTCTGTGTATGTTGTAACATCTAATAAAATTACTACAGGACTTATCTCAGTAACCCGGTTTGAGTGGTTCATACCAATTTTTGGCAGTTACCTTTCCGACGGGGTTAAAGACTTTCCAATGCAGATATTGGCCGACGCTATCGTGGCGGGGTTCATATGCACTGGGTGTTAATACGTGCAACATGATGTTTAATTGTTTCCGGAGATTTATCAGTCTGGGCTAATACAATTTCTCAATATTTAGTTAGCAAACATTGATCCGGTGCAGCAAGAATAAAACCCTCGGTTTCAGCTTTCAATTCTGCACGACGTAGGTTCTGATGTGTACGGATTTCGCCTACATCAGCTTGTTTGCTATGGACAGAATATTAACTGTGAAGAGCATTATCTTCATTGTTTTGCTGCCTGGTACATTGCATTTGCTTTTGCCTACGTTTTTAGTTTATTTTTTCCTTTTTTCCGCAGAAGTGGGAGGATTATGTTTTGCTTATATTTCATCACCCATTTAAACTTTCATTTTGTACTTGTTGGCTTTCTTTAATAATGCATACATTTTCTTACTTTTTACATGTTCTACGACACAGATCATCATCCAGTTTTCTTTAGTTACTAAGTCTCTTTGAAGGTCGATTGTGTTAGTTTTGTCAGACAGTTCTAGTTGAATAAATCCTCTGCATGCTTCGGATTTGGGCACATACAGACGATCAACATTAAACTTGGGATGTTGCATGTGATAGAAAGTGATAAACTTTCTCGTTATGGCGTCCATTTTCCTTATTTCAGCTAGAATCCAATTACCGATATTGAAAAAATATTGCACCACGCATAGAATCAGAGTGTTTGCGGCCGATATTCAGTTTTCTGCATTAATCTCGTTATTCAATACTTGATACGCCTGTCTGTAGTATGCTTTTCTGAGTTTCTCCTTTATTTGGGTATGCTGTATTCTATCTTTTTCGCTAATTCCTTGGTATCGATAGGCTTCTTCTTCTTCCAGTCCCTTAATCTCTGTGACAAAATCTAGATCTAGTCAGTGTGCTTCAGTAATTGACCCTTTACTGAATGTTACTTTTGTACAATTATTTAATCCAAAATCCATACCAATGTCGATACTGAAAAATTTTGCAATCTTAAGGTGGCCCTTCAATTCATTGTCACCTTTGGCGATGAGTTTAAGATCATCCATGTAGAATAGGCGATTGAGTACTTTTTTTGTTTAGTTTGTAATCATAGATATTATTGTTTAACGAAAGGGGATTCAAGGACAGACAAAACATAAAAGCTGACAGGGAGTCTGCTTGAAAAATTGCCCTTCGGATATTCAGGCGGTTGAGAGTGGCTTTGGTGTGATTTAAATATGATGTGGTTTTGCATATTCCTACGATGGGTTTAGGGAAATTTGTTATTACTGAAGACATTTTGCACATTTCCTAATCCTAAAGGATCCAAGAGCCTGGAAAAATTTCAAAGGCATTACGGTAATCTATCCGTGCTTTGCTAAGATTTCTCCCGCTTTTCCTGCAATTTTCCAGGATCATTATTTATTCACCAATATTTGATCTGTACAGACATATGAACCTTTTCAACTTATCTTCTGCTCCAGGGGGAGCATGTTTTCTTTGAGAAAAAGGGAAGTACATTTCGTCGGGCCCGACGTGAACAATTATATGTGGTGGATAGACATGTTATTGCTTTTTAAATTTCGAATCAAATGTTTTATCTGTTTTTGGCAGGAGATATGTAATACCTTCCGTGATCTGTTCTGGGAATTCTACTAATTAGCATTGATAAAGTTTGAGCAAGGGTTTTATAATTAATGACCTATGATAAATCCAACAATTGGGTAGCTTGTCATTTCCTGGGGATATCATTTGGAATTTCCTTATCAATCATTCATTCTTCTTCTCGTTTGATTCATTCTGCATTGAGGTTATATTTCTTTGGGATGCTTCAAATATTCTCCCAAAATGGAATAGCGATATGGAAATTGTATTGACTGTAATAAGTCCCAGTGAACATTATCAGATGAAATGGCATTGGTGGAATTACATTGCGGTTTATCACGAAAAAAAAAAAGAAAAAAGTCAAATAAAATAAAGTCAAACAGATTTAATAATAGCGAAAGGAAAACAAAAATGTAATTTCAAATTAATTGCATAATGTTTATAGAGCTTACATATAAAAGATAAAAGATACGGAAATCCATAGTGACTTCGACCAATAAAGATATGTTCAACTTACTGACGACAATAAAGAATGATAATAATCAAACTCTATAGGGGTACATTTGGGGTACGTTCTCACTTGAGTTGATTTCTTGAAAACAATCACACACAAATATATATATATATATATACATATCTTTCTCTCTCTCTCTCTCTATATATATATATATATATATATATATATATATATACATGTATGAAGAAATATAGTTTTAATGTGTACTATATCTATGGGATAGAGTACTCAATATATATATATATATATGTGTGCGTGTGTGCGTGTGAAAATATATCGAAAATAGGAAAGAACTCGTTAATAAATATATATATATATATATATATATGCACACACACACACACATATATATGTATATGTATATATATATATATATATATATATATATATATATATATATATATATATATATATATATATATATATATATATATATGGGACCTTTTAGATTTTTTGTCCATTGTTGCCAAGAAATATAATTATTATGTTCATATTTTTATTAAATTTATGCTGGTATGCAATTATCTTCTATGATTATATTACATAAATCATTTTGTGGTATTTTATTCGCAGGCTTACAGTGTCACATTCCCCAAAAAAAGTCGAGAAAAATATTATCTCTTTTATTAAATTCTACTTGTATTTCAAGGTTAAACTATGACCAAGTTTGTCATATCAATCTGCATTGGATTTTATGAAAAGTTTGATAGCCGGCATATATATATATATATATATATATATATATATATATATATATATATATATATATATATATATATGAGACTGAGTGCAGAAGATTATAAACGACGAAGTATGTGTATATATGTATGTATATATTTATATGCATACGTATAATTATGTACACACGCATATATATATATATATATATATATATATATATATATATATATATATATATATGGGTCAAGCGTATTAAATTATGGTTGTACGTTTATACATTTGAGGAAAAAACGTTCAGCTGCATTTGTCAGAATGTCTATATTTATTTATGATTTTCTTCCATTTAATTTTGCCCTTGTCCCTCTCCGTGACAACATGTAGTAACTTTTTTTTTACCCTGTCAAGATTAATATTGAATCGATTTACATGTTGTTTTGTGGATTTCTCGGAAGAGTAAATAAATACCTGCCACTCGTAGTTTTAGATTTGTCATAATTGCATAAAAAATTAGTTTGTTCTTTTTTTTGACTTATTCTAAAAAACTGCGTACATATATAAAGAATAAAGAAAGCAGAATTTCATCATTGCCGACCCAAAAAACACGAGATGAAAAAAAAAGTACAACCAAAAAAACAAATTTGCTGTAAGTTTCCATTTTTCATATATATATATATATATATATATATATATATATATATATATATATATATATATATATATATATACACAGAGAAGATAGAAAGAGAGAAAGAAAGAGAGAGGAGAATTGTCCTTTTATACTTGAATTATTAATGTCAACCTGCTTAATTTATTCTTCTTGGCTAATTTCTTGTCATCCGCACCTGCATTGCGTTGACATTCCAGAAAGATTGCATTATGTTAGCATTTTGGGATTAATCAAATATCAAAATGCAATTATTTTGTTTACACTACTTATATTGTTCGGACTGATGTTCACATAAATGTTGCAATATTCATTTGTTGCCTTCTTCAGTAAAACGGAATTTCTAAGTGGACACTTTATTTCGTTCACTGAGATAGGTTGGACTAGTTCCACGTGACATATCACATCTGGAGGTTTTAGTTATGACTCTTAATCTTAACTCACCTCTGTTATCTCCCTTTATCTCAATTCACCTTTGCAACTGCCTGGTATTGAACTTACAACATCTTCGATCAAATCAACCCACGCTTTTAGCTCACTGGCCATGTGTCCTTGAGGATATCAGTGTACGAATTTTGATGATTAATAAACTTATGTCTCAGTAATGATTATTTTTACCGGAGATCATGTCGCAATTTTTCTTGTTATTATTCCTTTTCTATTTTTCATTTCACTTTTTCATTCTGCTTGCGTTATTGCTTACAAATCATGTAAATTATAAGATGCATTTAAAAATCCATTTCCGATATCTAATCACATAAGCTTGCCCGGTAGGTGGGCTACTGCCTTTGCCTTTCCCTCCAGCCCTGGATATGCAAAAAGCGTGTGTCAAAATCTGCAAGCTCTCCTTCCCCATTATATGCCCAACATATTGTCTTCTGAATCTTTGTTAAAACATCTTGATTCAATTATCATACTCAGTCCTGTTATATTCTCTTATTTTCTTGTAGAGATAAGCAAACTCTCAGCCGCGGTTAGTATGTAGTAAAAACTTGTTTTTATAACAAGGATAACTTTCGACATTTCTTTTGGAAAAAAAGTAGCCGAATAACAAATGAAGTAATAAAAGAAAAGGTGATAGAAAATAGTGGTGCCAGATATTTTCGGAAATGTTCCAGACAGAAAAGCATTAACTGATTAGTCAAGACAGAAACCTTGTGATAAATTAAGCTGCAAGATATACACCTGTATTTAGAGATGTGTATGTGTCATGTATACACTAAAATCTCTTCACTATCCAAGCTCTACACGTATGCAACCAAACTTGTAAATAATTATACATTTTAAATATTTTTTTTTCAAATATTGATAACTATTAATAATTGAAGTTATTTGTCATTTGGATTTTTTTCTTTAGTTTGTATTTAACAATTACTTTATGATAGCAGAAAATGTTGCGATGCCAGAGAAATGATGAATTGTTGCTCTTGTCGTGTCTATCGCATAGACAGCATACCTTAAATTTCTAGCATTCGCATCATTGTTCACAAATGTCAATAGGAGACGACACCTAAAAAATTCACCTTCAAATGAGTAGTTTTAAGTGTTACAAGCGACATTTTGTCATTTTTCAATTAGTATTTCCTTCACGTGCTCATCATATAATTTTACAGATCAAATATCACGATACTCATATACAACAATAGAATATATAATTCCAACATGAAGAATATCTATATCTATTTTCCTGGTTATAGTATAGTCTCGCAAATATTTGCAAAGAATTTCAAATATCTATGGTCAATATATGACATGTTAACAATCATCACAATACATTCTATCTTTCTCACAAAGATCTTGAGTTTGAAGTATCCCGCAATAAATTTCAGATTGGGAAGATTGTTCCCTTCTCGCAGGTTTAATCATGTTCTATGTCTTCAGTACACATAAGAGAATTTATGGCGCCAGGAGTGATTGCACAGACCGTTGGGAATCAGCACAACGGGTATTATTGCTTCCACTTACGCTTTTGTAATATAATGCATTACCCGGTGTTGTCCCAAGTGTGTCAGCTGGGATATCTAATGTCATTCTCTACGGTTTAATGATGGGTAAGTTCTGATCTTAAGCAATTGGTGGTTGTTTGTATGTGAAAGCGAAATCCCTGAAAGCATTCCTACAGATGTAACGATGATGAACATTACTCTCACGTTAATTTTCCAGAACAGTACACAACAGTGGAAACACTAATTTATTAATTTAGTAAGTTTATTTGTTTTTCTTGCCCTCAATATGAAAAATGCTATTAGTATAGCAAAAGTTAAAATTTGATTGACACTCGAAATCCTAATTTTTACACATGCGAAAAAACTATGGAAAAATAGATTAGTTTCAGCTGTAATATTTCAGGCTGAATTCATTTAATTTATTATTAGGTTGATGCAAAAATAATGACGTAATAATGTCGTTTTTTGACGTAATTATAACGTCGAAAACGACATTATGACGTCATTATTTTGCACCAACCTAATATTTCTTTAAATATGTGTCATTTTTACATATTTTTTGGATTATCTTTCTTTATTGTACTTTGCATTTAAGTTTCGCTTAAAATCATTTTCATTAAAATCATTTTCATTCATTCGCCTTTCTTTATTTAATGTTGCTTTACTTTGAAATGTCGCTTATGTACACCTTTATTAAAATCATTTTCTTTCATTCACTTTTCTTTCTTCATTGTTACTTTCCATTTAAGTGTCGTTTAGTTTCGGCTTCATTAAAACCATTTCTATTTATTTTATTTTCCTTCTTTATTGTTATTTTAGTTTTATGTCTCACTTATTTCGCCTTCATTAAAATCAGTTTCTTTTATTCGCTTTTCTTTCTTTATTGTTACTTTACTTTTAAGCGCCGCTTACTTTTTACTTCATTCAAATGATTTCCTCTTTGTGGTAAGACAACCCGATTATCTTCCCTGTCATGCTTTCTGTAAATAAGTCATGCCGTCATAGCCAAGACGAAAGGAATCTTCAGTTACATTAAGCCGAGCTAGACTCCGAGTTTTCATTACAATTTATTGAACGTAATTATAGACGAATATCTTAAACCAGAATGGCTTGACTTAGACTCTGCAAACCGGCGTTTTACTGACGTCTTGCTGTATTGGAAACGATTATTCGAAAGATTCTTGCTTGCACTAGAAAACAATTCATCCATTCCTATTACTGATACGGATAGACTTCACCTGTTAATGAAGCATGTTTTCATATTCGTATATATACCAATATTCTCATTGCAAAACCTACCAGAGTGCCATGGAGGTCTTGGATGGAATTTTTGTGAAGAGACGAAACATTATCTTTGCCCGGCATGTATTAGCAACTACCCGGCATGTATTAGCAACTACCCGCCAATCTTACGAGGAGGGGTTAGAACAATATCTTCAGCACTTAACAATCTTAAATCGAGACTGTGACTTGCAAGCAACGACAGCAGATCAGGAAAATGACGGATTTATCGGAGTCTCCTTTATTAATGCATTTAAATCGAACTATAACCGTCAAAGATTGCTGGAAAATAAACAATTAGATTTAGCTACTGCTTGCGAACAGGTACTTACCTTGGAAATAGAAGGAAAGCAATCTTGTCCATACCTACAAACAAGTGTTTCAAAGGCTGGACTAAGTAATCCCACACTTATTAGGCCACCAGTTCAAACGACCAGAACAGGGGAAAAACAATTCTCTACGACAGACATCCTCATTTCTGCCCCTGTCTCCGCTAATTCAAAATCTTCACTCTCCGGAAGACATTGCATACAATGTTTGTACTGAAGCCAGACGAATATTTTTATTTCTGTGGTCTCAAATTAAACCCGGGTCTTGTCCATCCAGGGAAACTAAATACCACAAATGCGGGTAGAGGGGATATTTCCCTGAGGTTTGTCGACCAAGCGTTTTTCATTTGGTTCGAATGATCCTATTGCGAATAGTATCGTATCAACTGCAAACCCTAAATGTCATTCAAAGGCTATATTAACGTTAAAAATAAACGGGGGTAGAAATAAATAATCTAGTCGATACAAGAAGCTCAGGATATTTTATTAATGCTGATATTGAAAAAAAAAACATATTTAAAATCGTACATTGTAAGAGTCAGGTGGCTATGGCGAATGCTTCACTATCATCGCAGGTCAGAGGATATATTTTGACCGGCCTAGAGTTGAATTAAAGCAACTCTACTAACACCAAAATTTTCGTGATGCCTTCCATCACACTCTGGGCCACAATTTCCTCAAACAGCATTAATATTAATCTCCCTTTTGGGGGCCCTAAACCGGCGTTGAACATGTGTGGCTTGGTCGATATAAATGTAAATACCCCTCTCTTTTCGAAAACTTAACTAAAAACTGTAAACCAGAGGCTACCAAATTTCGAAAATGTTCTCTTGGAGACAAAACATTTATTCAAGCAAAAATAACAATAATTTTATACCAACTGCAAACCCTAAATGGCTTTCAAAAGCAGTATTAACGGTAAAAATAAATGTTCTGGTCGACCCAGGAAGCGATCTATCTTAATGTTCTCCACTGCCTTAACCGGGTATTGAACTCACACTCTTTGGGTCTGTCACTGGATCTAAACAACGCCTTTATCCACAGTGCCATGTGCTCTTGAAAACATCTGGGCCTGAATTTATGGGGATCATAAACCTAATGTTTTCAGCAACCATTTTTACCAGTGCTCATATTGCAATTTTTGCTGTTATCATTGCATATTTTTCCAGAGCTCATATTGTAACTTTGTTATCATTGCTTTTCTCTGTTTTTACAGAGGGAAAATTAGCAGGAGATAACTGATAACTGACATCCATCAAACATGGCACGTGGAACTAAAATAGTTGTTCAGTTTGAAATTCCAAACACCTGAAGAAGGCCAGAGCGTACAACGGCCGAAACTTTGTGATAAATATGGCGACAAAGATGATGACAATCGTCCGAATAATGTAAATACTGTACATAATATCTCATCTCAGAAATGGCATTAGAATCTATATTTCTAAAGCCTACGATATGGTTAATGTACGTAGATGACACCTTCATACTCTGGCCACACCGGGAAGATGTCCAGGTTCTACTGGACTATGTGAACTCAATAAGACCTTCGATACAGTTCACAATGGAGAAAGAGAGTAACAACACACTCCCATTCTTGGATGTACTAATATCTCGAACAGAGCATGGGTTCAAGACATCCGTATACCGTAAACCAACATTCCCCGGACAGTACCTCAATTTCAAGTCCCACCATCCATACAACGTAAAGAAAGGGATCGTCCGTTGCTTACAACACCGAACAAAAGTCATAAGTGCTGACCCAGAGACGTTAGATAAAGAATTGGTCAGTATAAGTAGTACCCTACAACGTAACAACTACCCTGGGTACATGGCAGCAGCCCACAAAACTGGGATAGGCGGGTACAAGAGGAGGAGGAGGAAAACAACACTCAGAAAACAGTCTGTCTGCCTTATGTGAAGGGTTTATCAGAGAAAATACAAAGGATATGCGGTCCATATAACATCAGGACAACATTCAAAAGCTTAACAACACTTCGCAGATATCTCTCTGGAGTGAGACACCCCATAGAAGAGAACATGACTAAAGACTGTCTGTATGCTATCCCGTGCAGCTGCAGAAAGGAATATAAAGGAGATACAAGCCGCCCCCTCAAGGTAAGGCTTCAAGAACACCAGAAAGCTGTAACGCGAGGGGAAGTAGAAAAATCAGGCGTGGCTTACCACATATGGAGAGAGAAGGGAGATCACCGTCCCCTGCGGGATCATGTTGAAATCATAGACAGAGAACACCATTGGAAAATTCGTAAACTTAAGGAATCAGCACATATGCTAGGCCACAAATCTCCTGAGCCGACCAAGCATAGAAATAAATACAATATGGGAACCAATAATAAGGAGTGCCAGAGAAAAGCAATGATAACAAAGTTGCAATATGAGCTCTGGTAAAAACATGAAATGATAACAGCAAAATTGCAATTTTCGCCCTCGTTTAAATCATTTTTTCTTTCACTTTTCTTTCTTTATTGCTACTTTACTTTCAAGTATCGCTTACTTTCGGCCACATTAAAATCATATCCTTTTACTCCGTTTTCATTCTTTACTCTTACTTTGTGTCGCGTAATTTTGTCGGCATTAAATTCATTTTGTTTCATTCGCATTTATTCCTTAATTATTTTATATTTCAGTGTCCCTTCAGTAAAATTATTTCCATTCATTCGCATTTTTTCTTTATTTATTTTTACTTTTAATTGTGGCTAACTTTCGATCTCATTAAAATCATGGTCTTTCATTTGTTTTTCTTTCTTATTCTTAATTTAAGTGTCGTTTACATTCGCCCTCATTATAATCATTTTTTTCATTCCCTTTTCTTTCATTTCTGATAGATTCATACTTCCTTCCATAATTTTTATTGTCTGTTATATTTTCCTTAACTTTCTATTATTAAATCTTTTCATTGCTATTTTCTTTCTTGACGGATTCATTTTTATTTGCCTTTCTTCATTATTTCTTTCCTTTCTTCTCTTTCCGTTCTCAGTTTTCTTTTTACAGCCAAAAAATCTATGGATTATTCGTAATCTCTTTTTATCACGCTTAGTTTTTACTAGGAAATCTCAACGGAGACATAGATGTTTATCAAGGTCTACATATTTCTTTCTCTGGCGTTTCGCGACACCTCTTAGACTTATGATATTTTTCTCTATAAAGTCGGCATCAGGTTTAAGTCGTCATTTATTCTTATACAAAACTTCTAATTTTATGAGCTGTGTTCATTCAGGACTTGAACATTCACGCCTATTCCATGACGTCTTATTCTTTGTAGCACTAAAACTTCTTCTCACACTCATTTCTCTCATTTAAGAACACCTGCTCGGAAATTAGTCGACTTGTTTTTTTCTTTCTGCCCCTTTCCATTGCTGACTTCCTTATATATTTTGAGCAAGATCTTTTTCTAACTCCATATCATTTTTGTATGTTCTGGAAATTTCACTAGTCACTTTGTGATTCAAATGCCCTGAAAACTTGCACATTGGCCACATATTCCATTTTTTTTTAATCCCAGTGTCTTTCTGGATGTTAAAAATTAAAATGAAAAAAACGATCATGTTAAAGATTGAAGAAGTTGTCCAATTTTATTTTACTAATTTTAATGACAAATATCTATGAACTTTTACGATTGACGAACTTGCGTATCAACAATGACATTATAATGCATATATTACCAGAAATATTAAATTTCAAATAATTTGACAACTGATAGGACGTTGACCTCTTTTCTAATGTCAATATACGAGGAAATTACTCTAGTTAAATCACTGTTTTAAAATTCCTTTAAATGATTCAACTTCTATTTGAAAAAGCAGACATAAATTGTCTGTCTTTACTTTGCGTTCAAGATACTATGATATTCGCTAAATGAAAGGGAAAGCCAAATAAAAATGAGAAGAAATCTGTTTTTATTTCTTGGGATTTTTTTTTATTTCCGTTGCCTTGCTGGCTTTTAGTGCCGATAGGACTTTTGTTGTAAAACAGAAATGTACAATCTAAACAAACCGGTAGGTGCTCACAAATCTACAATTAGTTCGATTCTCTGACATCGAATAAAAATTCAAAATCAATCTTGATGTTTTAGCATCGAACCTGAAAACGAAATCCGAAAACAGCCTCATGGGAATAAAATGTTTTCAGTTCGACAAGAATCTCTCATCGTCCGACGAAGAATATTCTCTCTGCTTAACTAGCAGAACACAGTCTCTTTCTCTCCTTCTTTCCCACCTTCTCTTTCTTTCTTTCTTTTGTAAATCTCGTGGTATCTCAAGGCTTGAAACTATTTTTAAACCATAAGTCTAAACAAAGCATCAGTTCTATCAGATTACTCCAAGAAGAATCAGAACAAATTCGTCACACACGCAACCTGAGACCATTAAAATTAAAAAGATTTCTACACTTTTGGCCAGATGTCAATAGAAAGCGTGTCCGTGCGAACTGGCTGATCAAGGTGGATTGTCAAGAGATTTTTGACATTATCAGCTACAATTAAATCAAGTGAAAGAATTTGGCTACTTACTTCATGGGAGAGCGTCCCATCTGAAACTTCCATTGACCTGAAATTTGTAGATTGACTCCGTGCCACGCTCACAGAGCCATTCACTCATTCATTGGAAAATTACACAGACACACATATATATATATACATATATATATATATAGAGAGAGAGAAAGAGAGAAACAGAGAAATTAAGGTAATGTGAGTATATATATATATATATATTGCATTTCTTGCACTGACCATTTTGATAGTGTAGTTAGTTATTCCCAAATCAAGGGCGCTGTTACTGTGTTATTCCATTATGAGTAAATAGCCTTAGTAAAACACATACATATACACACACACACACACAGTTTCGTGGTAATGCTCTCTTTTAAAATGGATTAATCTTTATATTAAATATTCCCAATGTATGTTTCTGTCTGTGAGGAAATTTCTAATAATATTTTTATCCGATATTGCTTCTTATTAATATACACGTTATTTTTTAGTAAATGCGGGGGATTGACTTCTTACATCTTTTTTTTTTATTATTTCCCGCAATAATTATTATTAATTTCAATATTTAAGCAAAAAAAAGCAAAAAAAAAAAAAAAAAAAGAAAGAAAACTGTGACTCGAACACGTATCACCACAAAAAATATGATTTGCAATAATAAGAAATAATATCGAATAAAATTTCCTCGAATTATTTCCCTTGTTTATGTTTCTGGTAGATCTGGATTTTCATAGACGTCCCAAAGAGACACGTTGTTTTTCTTAAATAGTTCATTGGAACCTTGCTCTCCGTGGTCAAAATGGTAGCCACACGCCTTGACTAAAATTGTAGTTTCCCTGATGGAAAACAAGAAAAACAGGTTCGATTCTTTTCGGAAGCACAGCTTTTCTTTAGTAGAACTTGTCAGTTTATGCGTTTTGTTATGAGTTTCACAGTTTAATAAAACATGATCAGGAATAACATTTCCTAAGACCACTAAGAATAACCTTTATATTTATACGAATATACCATTACCTTTTCTAAATAAGTGAAATCATTTTCATTCAATATATTTTTCGTATAATTTTTGTTTTATAAAATTTATTGTTTTAATATCACAACGTGAGTCCTAAAATTCTTCATATTTAAATTAGCGGATATAAATGGGAGATATTTTCTATGACCGATGACGTACGAACTAGCATCGTATTGCTGTTACGTAATGAGTTGAAATGTTACTTTCAGATTAAGAGCATTTCTCGCTTTCAAACTAGATTCGGTTCACTTGAAAACATATTATAAATAAATCGGTTAATTTCCTTTTATAATTTACTTGTTTTTTTGTGTTTTTTTTTCTATCTTTTTTAATCATTTTATAATTAATAGAATCAAAGACACTCGATTCTGGGCGATTCAAACAGAGGAATTGAAATAAATGAACGACTAAACTCTTTAACATTAACCTAAATAATAAACATGTCATAAACTTTGTTTAGCAGAATTACGAATCCATTATAAGTGTATGTTTTTATTTATTTACTTTAAATTTATTATATTCCGAGGCCACATCGTTAAAACAGTGAATTACCAATTCGTTACACTACCAAGAACTATTACTATTAATGAGGCTACGGCACTCTTCATATCGATAAGACCTTATTTTTAGCTGAAAAGTCGATTAATAGACTACAAACTATAATTTTACTCATTCTAATACAGTTTATTTAGCTAAAAGCAAATTTGGTACAAGGCCACAAATATATATCATCTCAAGTTCATAGAATTTACTAGGCAGTGATTTCGATAGGCATGACGAATTTGCGAACGAGGATGAAAATCATTCGATATACTAACGGTCTAAGTGCAATGACATGCCTAGTATCTAGTACGATCCTATGGTGAAGTGCGGCTATTATGCGTGGCAACGATTTTGTATGCAGTCGAAATATCTCTAGAAAGATATGGAGCCCAAAATCCGCGAGTTTTCAGCAACCGTTTGATAATTTAGTAGTGCGGGATATTTCGTTTAAACAGACCGCTTAATGAAAACCATTAATACGATGATTAATTTCATTCTGGGAAACTTAAGATCAATGATATAGTTCATTAATATACAGAAATAAATGATTGCTTTTGGATTACAAGTAGACCATGAATGGGTGTAAATGTTCAGGAACCAGTGCCATATGATGGTCAAACTTCAATGATGTTTAAGTTGACCCAACGATCTCATGTTATAAACGCACAACAAACTATTATGCTACCACTGTCAATCTGTACGGTAGTTACCAACGAAACTTTGCCAACACAACTGGGATTATATCTCATCTGAAAACATCAGAAGTTATCATTTTCCCATTGTACAATTATCAGAGTTAATCTTCCAGATGACACGATATAATCCCGTCTTTTAATGTTTACAGGGGCTCCCTGGAGTGTCTTCTCCTCCCTTTTGTATGTGCTTGGAATTAAAGAACGACAAACTAATCAACCGGGCATGTGTTTAGAAGCTTCTACATTTAATTCGGTTGTGATTTTCTTCTATGTTGCTTGTTTGTTACCACAGACGACCTTGGTCACAATAACTATCCACCCGCGGTTAGCTAAAAGGGTGTGCACGGTTCGGGGCAATGTTACTTTCGAGGTATTCCCTTTATATACGCAGCATTGTAAATCTATTAGAATGTCCCTACAATCTCAGAGATTGAATACCCATCAGTTTGCCACGTATCGTCCCAATACTGCACTTCGTTAACTGATACGAAAATAGACAGTGTTCATTGTGAGTCATGATATAAAATAGTAGAATTGATATAGGTGTGAGATTTTTAATAACGTCTTGTTACTGTGGCGTCGCTTTCCACTATATATACATACTCATTATCCTTTACTTTTATCACGTCACTATACAAACTAGTTTATATGATCAGCTTCCGAAGCATCGATCTATAAATGATGCGTTAATCTCGCCGTGAAAATAATAAATATCCTCATTCCAGTTATATATCAGCTCATTGGGTTTTCCTTTTGACTTACAACAGTTTTGACCCCTTACTGGAATATAGCATATTAAAGACATACTAAAAATTCATTAACTCTTCTGATGCATAATGGTTGCAACTGGTTAGCAAATTTATATTCAGGAGAAAAACACTACTCGCTTAATATAAAAGCCCAAACCATTTGAAACAGAACATTTAACCTCCACAGTCATGAAGAAAATTAAAACAGAATCTGTTCTTCTTGTCAGAAAAATGATGCAAAAGATTTTATGAAGTCACATTGTAGAGCTCAGTGAATTTTACACATGCTGACTAACTGTGCCGGGTTACATTGTACTTAGCGTTAGTCATCATAAACCGAACCATCCCTTCAATTGACAAAGTTACATTCATCTTAGCAGAACCTTTAGTGACTCGAGCGCAACATAAATGGTGTTTTTATGTCGGCCATTAAGAGCTGTCTTGTTCGCCTATGTTGATCCCCGCTTCCGCCATAAAACGTCCATTTGTTGCTATTATTATGCTGACCGCTGATTGGCCAATGAAGTTCAACCATTCACTCGACCTTCCTCTCCACTGACCATCGTCATTTGGCATTCTTACATCAACACCACTGAGACATTCTCCAGGGGACATTCTGATGTATGATGACAAGGTTTTGCGTATTGCAACCGGTATAGGAAAGGAGAGAAAAGTTTGTGTATCTCATTTGTTAGATTTTTTGGTTTGTGTTTGTTTCTTTTTTATCTGAATATTTCCTATGACATAACCCGGATGTCAGCTGAGATGGTCACGAAAAAACAAGCGGATGGAAGCATAAAGAAGAGTAAAAGTCGATGACGAGAGATCCGCTAGAAAAGAGGCCCTTAAAAAAGGGGAATAACTCATCCAAAGTAATCAACATTCGACATAATCTAACCATAAGAAAAGGCTTTAAAACAGATTGGTTTATGGAGTATTTATAGGTCTGCATTAGATTTTGCACTAATGTAGAGAATTAAAAACTTTCAGAAATAAATTCACTCAGCTCTGCATGAATATCTCACTATTTCACATACATTTTCAAATTATTATAATCATTATACTTGTCAATTATAAAGACGTGTGTTTATATTTTTTGTTTTTGTTACCACATATTTTGCATCTTGTGTACTTAGCAATTAGTTTATATTTATTTTCATTCGTTAATCAGCAGAATTAAAATAACAAGACTTTAGTTTCGTATAAGAAAAATTCAGTTGAGAACTGAGTACCAATATTTCATAAATCGTTAAGACTTTCCCTAACCCTATATTAACGTAAGACCAACGCATGCGTATACGCACTTCTCTGTCTCGTCTAATGTGTCGCTCGGATAAGACTTGATACTTCCTATTCCATTGTACTTTTCAAACGGACGTTTTCTTCAAAAGGATATAATGAAAATGTACTAAATAATTTCGAAAGCATACTAAACACATTAAACACTAGAAAAGGTTAAACATGGTATCACCTGGCACTTTCTTTAGTCAAGATAAAATTTTAATGGTAATCCAAAATTGAGCAAGATTTACATTATTCGGACTATTGAAATCATCTTTTTTGTCATATTTATCACAACATTTCGGCCGTTGTACGCACCGGCCTTCTTCAGGTGGTTGACATGTTGAAATGAACCCCTTATTTCTCTCACTGGGGCAGACTGTTCTATTTCTACGTGTCATGTCTAATGGATGTCAGTTATCAGTTATCTCCTGTTAATTCCCCTCTCCAAGTTCTCCACTGCCTTAACCGGGTATTGAACTCACATTCTTTCGGTGCTATCACTAAATCGAATTAACGCTTATATCCACATTGGATAAAGGCGTTACATGACCCAAATAATGTGATTTCAATACCTGGTTAAGGCAGTGGAGAAGTTGGAAAGGGGAATTTAAAGTTACCTTGTTTAAGTTGGTGAATGCTGCCACAATCCTTGCTTCAGTTTATTTTTGGTGTCACAAGGTCATTTGTTGGTCTCTCTCTCAACTGCATCTCACACATAATAATCAAGGGTGTTGCAGCCTGGGGAGTTAGGTGGCCAGATGTAAGGGGTGATGTGGTCGCAGAAATTGTTTGATAGCCATGAATAGGTTCTGCTGATTGTGTGGCATGGTACATAGTAATGTTGCCCGACATAGGCTCTTCCAGCAGCCACCCTCTTGACACAGTGCGGCATTACCATCTCAAATCATTTGATGTAGACATGCCTGTTATATCTGAAACCATGTGGGAAGATGTATAGAGGCATGACGTCACCATCACTAGTGATCTCTCCAAACAACACGATGTTGAATGGGTATAACATCCAACTCTTTCTGAATCATTTGTACAGTTCTCAGATTGACCCCGAAACATGATCAAATATTCGTATTTGAGCAAATGCCAAACAGTACAGCATGCCGTTTCAAAATTGCTGGCGGAGTGAATTGCATCATGGTGCTCTTTTTCTCATAGACAGTCCCTAACTGATCCTATTATAAGGTGCAGTCGACAAAATCATATGTAAATAACGCGCATGCGCGAAATTAAATTCATAAATTATTGACAATTTATCCATCGCACACTGTATATAATGTTTTTTTTTATTTCCATAACACGTTTTATTAGTAACACCCGCAGAACGACTGTTTACTAACTACGATAAAGAATAAGTGCAATTAATGTTTAAGAAATAGCAATCAAAATATTAATAATTATTGAAATTTGGAGAAAGTAATTATTCAAGAAAACATGTTATATTTATCATCAAAAGTAAAAATTATTTTTTAAAATTTGCAATGTACATTTAAAAAATATGGAAACATTTGAAAAGAATAATATTAAAATAAACGGAATGTTTAACACCGAGATCACAATATGGCGTGTCATTATTTTAATCTTTTAGTGTAAATACTGCTTCTTTTTTTTTTAAAAAAAAATAAGCATTGAAAAGTCTTCCTGTCATAATGATTATTTTCCCATTTTTAAAAGCCATTATAACGCCTGAGAAAAATCAAAAAAATCAAATAGAACGCCAGTCTTGCAAAATTTAACTTCATTTTGTTTTCTTTTCTTATTTTTATTGTTGCTTTAATTAATAAGAAAACCATATTTTCTTTTTTTTTCTTTTTTTAATGTAATCCCTTCATGCGTTTAGAAATTTGATCATTACGCTCGATGTATTGATGCAACCAGCCTCAGTTGTCTTCATTACGCGCTGTAGACAAAGAGAAGCATATTTCCGTTGAAAAATAATTTATTTATTATGTTTCCCTTGTTTCGCCGTAACTGGGTTCATCATATCGATTAACTAATTAAGATAATTAAGGTAGAAAATGGAAGCACTAATTAGAAAAGACGAAAAAGAAAACTAAAAGATATGAATGAAAATGAAGCACCTGATACTGACCTTAAAAAGAATAAACGATAAGCTTAGAAAATATCAATAGAATGTAATTAATTCAAATGGTTGTTCAAAAACGTATGTATGTACGTATTTATTTATAAATCTATTTATGCGTGTCTATGCGTGTATTCATGGTTATTTTCCAAGCGCAGCTTCGATGTGGCACAAGTTAAAAGTATGGGGCACCTAGTGAGGATCAAACTCGATTTTCTTTCTTAACTAATTTAGAGAGACAAACTTGCTAACGATTACACCAAGCCAGATTCCCAAATATGTTTTCCTCGGTAGTGGAGCGGCTGCTCACAGTACCAGGTGTTCCCAATACCCACTTCCACCATCTAAGTACTAACCTAGCTCTGCGATGCTTAACTTCGAAGCTCGAACCTGAACGGTATGATTTGACCGTAGGCAAATGATTTTTTAAGCATAGCTTAGATGTAGCACATGTAAATTATGGGGGCACTCAGTGAGGATCGAACTCTTTATTCAGTCGTAATTGTTCTAGTTAAATAATTTTGCTAGCCATTACACAACGTCGAGTGCCTTTTATGCGTGTATGTATGTATGTATGTATGTATGTGTGCCTCCATTTATGCGTGTATATGTATTTGTGCGTCTACTTATGCGTATGTGTTCGTGTATGTATATATGTGTGTATATTTCTTGCGAACAGAAGAACTTCACTTTATGTCGTCCATTTTGCAACGCAGTATTCCTTGCCGCATGGTCGTCTTATCAGCGACTAAACTGGTTCTCCCTCCAGGTTTTCTGGTGTTGAGTGCGTCGGAAAATCCAGCAGCATTAAAAAAAAGGCAAGACATCTCAAAAAATGACTGGATCTTTTCCTGGGATCAAAAACTATCAATCACCGATGAGAGGGTGTAGAATTACCACGGTTGCTGTCGAAGACGTTGTTAAGTGTTGGGTCTTTTAGCCTGTTAAGTTATGAAACTAGTACGACTCAGATCTAACGCATGGAGCTTGAGAGCATCATGTTAACTGGCTCCCTATTTTGGGCTCAGTGAGTAAGATAGATGCAGTAAAACATTCTTACCCCATTTTAATCATTTTATGTACTAGCGTTGCTTGATATAGTTTTTGAATATTTAGTGTCACAAGAATAAATTTGCGATGGTCATACTCTACAACGAATTGACAATCATCATTCATGTATGAATGCATAATACATTGACAAATAGGCGCATTTTTGGCTTTGGTTCAAGAAACAATTTATTATAAAAAGTAACTTTCAGACGAAATCAACATATGATTGGGCGCCTTTGCAGTAAGTATCACTTCACAGCTTATTTATTATTTACATTACTTACATTGTTCGGACTGTTGTCATCATCTTTATTGCCATATTCACGACGTTTCTGTCGTTGTACGCTCAGAGATTCTTCAGGTGATTAGACTTTCGGAATTATTTCTTCCCCCGGGGTAAATTGTTCTAGTTCCACGTGTCATTCCTCTACCGGGTGCCTCTGTTATCTCTTTTACTCAACTTACGAAGTTTTTGACCGCCAGTTCAGTAGCCAGGTAGTGAAGTCACAGCTATTTTATCTACTAGGCCCTGATTGCTTGAAAACATCAGTGTATGAAATTTGGGGGTATATAAACATAAAGTTTCAGTTACCAGAGCACATATTGCAATTTTGTTATTGTTTTTCTCTAGCACTTCGTATTATGGGTTCCCATATTGTATTAATTTCTGTGTTTTGCGGCCTAGCACGTGTGCAGATTCCTTAAGTTTTCGTATTTTCCAATGATGTTCTTTGTCCATTACTTCAATCTCATCTCATAGGGAGCGGTCATCTCGCCTTTCCCTACATGTCTGCTCAGTTACGCATGATTTTTCTATTTCCCCTCGGGCTTCAGCTTTAGTGCAGTCTTACCTTAAGAGGGCGACCTGTTTCTCCTTTATTACCACATCTGCACGGGATGATGTACACAGTCCTCTGTCATGTCCTCTTTATGGGGAGGTCTTACTCGGAAGAGGTGTCTGCGAAGGGTTGAATCACTTTTGAAGGTCAACCTGATGTTATATGGACCATGGATCTTTTGTATTTTCTCCGATAATCCCTTCACATACGGTAGGCAGACCGAAGCAGTTTTCTAAGTGTTCCTTTTTATCCTAGTTTGTTTTTGTTTTGTTTTTGTTTTTTTTTTTTGTTTTGTTTTGTTTTTTGTTTTTTTTTACACTGGTTAGTTGTTATGTTGTAAGGTACTGCTTATACTAACCATTTTTGATCATATATGTTTGGGTTGCCATATATAACTTTTGTTCTATGTTGTAAGCAGCGGACGATACGTTTCCTTACAGTGTTTGGGTGATGGGAGTTGAAGTTGAGGTATTGTCCGGTCAATGTTGGCCTGCAGTATACGTACGTTTGAACCCCTGTTCTCTTCAAGATATTAGTACATCCAGCAATGCTAGATTGTTGTTGTTTTGTCTCTCAATTGTGAACTGTATTGATGATCTTATTGAGTTCACAAGCTCCAGTAGTAGCTGGACGTTTTGCTGGTATGACCATCGTATAAAGGTGTCATCTACGTATCTTAGCCATAGAGTTAGCCTAAGTGATGTGCATTCTTAACCTATTTCTTCGAAGTATTCCATGTCTATTTTTGCCATTCCTAGTGAAAATGACGATCCCATTGCTAAGCCTTCATCCTGTTGATATATGTCTAATCCCATTTCGAAATGTGTTGTTTGCGTACAGGATGTCAGCATCACCATGAGGTTATCTATTAGTATACTGTTCCGTTCACCTAGGGATGAGTCTGAGGCCTCCGGGAGTACATTGATGAACAAACTCAATCCGTCCAAGTCCATCATCTGCCTGGATTGGATGAGAGCATCTTTGATTATTTCTACGAAGTGGGCGGAGTTTCAGACACGGTCCGAATAATGCAAATAATTACCATAGCTCATCTCCAAATACAGACAATTATTGAGGTTACATCTACATTGAAGAATAGTGAGTTATTTCTTTTATTACTTTTTTTTTTAATAATAACCCTTAATTTCAATGACACCCGAAATTAATTCTATGTGAAATTTAGTATTAAATATTTCACAAAATCTTTTAACATAGCATTAAAATGATGGTCAGTGAACACTGTTCTCTGATATCTGCACTTTTTCCATTATGTCTGTGTGTGTGTGCCTACCCGTATATAATTGTTTGTGTGTAAAAATACATATATAACTAAAAAATATATCTGTAACAGAGAATATAAACAGAAGAAAAATTTCTTCTAAAAACTTAATTCATATATATATATATATATATATATATATATATATATATATATATATATATATATATATGAGAGAGAGAGAGATGAACAGGTGAGATAAATTTTGGAGCCGATATATAGATTGATAGATTGTTAGATAGTTAGATAATTGACATAGTTAGATAGATAATGAACATAATATAAAAGATTGATAGATAGCTAGATAATGGATATATTTAAATAGATATTAGATTGATGCCAAAATAATGTCGTTTTTGACGTATTTTTTAACGTCAAAAACCGACATTATTTTTGCACCAACCTAGATAGACAGATAATTGACATAATTTAACAGATAGATAGATCGATCGATAGATAGATAAGAACAGAGATAGATAGATTGGTAGATAATGGACATAATTAAACATATATAATGGACATAATTTGATATATAGATATATATGAACAGAGATATATAGTTTGATAGATAGTTAGAAAGGGACATAAATAGATAGATAATGGACATAATTTAATAGATAGATACAAACATAGATATATAGATAGTTAATTGACACAATTTAATAAATACCTAGATATGAACAGAGATAGATAAGGCACATTAGATTATGATGAATTTAAACATTATGAAGACGACATTGAGGTGTGAAAATGGCAATTAACCTGTGACTTTGTCCCCTTTGTCCACACTGTTTATATCTTTAAACTCGATACTCAGCACTCTTCGCTTTTAAATATATCGTAATTTTAAACAACACTGACAGACAAACGCACACCTACGCTGCGCATATATATATATATATATATATATATATATATATATATATATATATAGAGAGAGAGAGAGAGAGAGAGAGAGAGAGAGAGAGAGAGGATGGGGCACCTCCAGGTGGTGTAATGGTTAGCAAGTTTGTCTCGCTAGAACAATTACGACTCACTAGGTGCCCCATACTTTCGCCCTTGTGCCACATCTAAGCTACGCTTGGAAAATAACTATAGATAATAGGATAATGCTGCTGACCACGCTGGGGAGATGGCTCGTCAAATTCGTTTCATAAATGGAAAATTTGAAATAAGTAAGTGTTTCTATAAATCATTGGCTTGTAATGATAGCGGCACGAAAGCCTTGCCAAATCGCAGCGTAAAGAAAGGATGGGCACGGATAGCAGGAAGATTGAGACGCGAACAGATCGTGTGTAAACTGAGTGGGGATGGTTGTAGATTTGCCATAAGTAAGTGACGTAGCCATTTCAGTTCTGGCTGCCATGGGAGTTCACTCACCCCCGTGTGGTCCACTAATGACCCTAAATGACGAAATGCTCGAATGAATGCGGCAAGACGGTAAACGGCTGGCATCCATCTTGTTAGGCAACGCTGACCATCCACTTTCGCGTACGTCTCCCGCTTCTCTCTCTTTCCTGCTTTTATTCTTCCAATCCAATCAGAGTTTCATTTCCATTCGTATTGCATTTTATGTTTCATTCATTTCAAACATCACAGTCTTGAAATCTTTAAAAACTATCAATCTTACTGCGTTACTTCCATATTCCTAAGAATATGGTTGGCGGTCATAGTTTACCCTTGTAGAATACAACTGTGTCAAATCTAACCATACGCTCATCTGCTGTGGTTCTGTGCCAGTCTAGTCTGAGAAAATATTAGTTCAATATCATCTTCCTGAGTCTGATGCTTAGCTACCCAATCTCACTTAATGTCTCAGCGTTTTCATTAGCTCGATCCTCACTTGATGAACCCTTTGCTAAACGAAGCTAAACTTCGCAAATAATTAGTGCTGTCTCCCTATCATGACGCAATCATTAACAAACTAGTCACGCAGATCGATTTGCTAATATAATCAGATCAATTTGTCCTGCTTGTATCAATATTATTGAGTCGGGAATCATCTAAGCTTAACACATGCACTCACCGATTTACAAATTTTGAAGTTACCAAATTTGAAATATATCTACAAAAATGTATGACTGCATTACATTTCCTATAATACTTACGAAGTTTAGCATCGCTGATCTACTTATTAAAAGGTAGCAGCGTAATTGTTTAGATTGCCTTTTAAAACATTAAAAACTGCAAGACAATAATGAATGTTAAGAACGTATTAGAAACTAGTTTTTATTGGTGAAGTTTGACTCCAGCGACGAAATGTAAAAATAAAAAAAAAATGCATTTGTTTT
>OZ010584.1:121275128-121292628 GCA_963932145.1 Acanthosepion lycidas | reverse complement strand
ATAATCCTCTCTGTTATGCTACAATTTCATTATGTAGCTTACTTGATGTTCACTTTCTACCCGTCTTGCTATCAATATTTCCAGCGTGTGTCAGATTATCCAAGCCCTTTTCAGTATTATGAGTGCCATCAATTTCATCTGTCTTCTTTTGATCTTAAGAACGAGCCTCCTTTTCATTCCCATTCTCCATAATCCTTCTAAATTATTATTTATATTATTTACTTGTCCTGCCACCCGACCTTCATCTCCTTTCTGGATAAATTTCAGAGAATTTCCAACTGAACTCATATGGCAACAGCTAAAACAATCTTTGACTGAAATTTGAGTCATTACAATTTCAGATACAGAAATAATGTATAAAGCACAATATTTTGAAGAGATTCCATATACCATAAATATAATAATATTTATAGAGTAATATATATGATGCACAGTGCTAATGTTAAGTTCTCCATTACATATTTTCAAGTGATCACTATCACTATCACGAATGATGTCTTTTCAGATGGAGGACACTACCTGAAATAATAATCATTCCTTACTCCTCACTTTCCTATTTAGTGTTGATTCGAATCCAGTTTATTTTAGTAAATTTCAATAATGCGTATGTTTTAGACGTGAACACAAACGGTAAGTGAAAAAATGCATTTCGAACTCCATCACAATCAATTACATTCGTATTGTCTATAACCAGATTTGAAACATTGAATATTTAACTCAAACATTCAAATATCAGTAAAGTTGAAATCAATAAATATGTAGCAATTCTCAAAACTTATCATATGGAAAAACACCAAAAACCATTTTAAAAATCAAAATTCCGTGTATTCATTTCCTAAAGAATGATAAACATACCCTTGTATATAGTAAATTAAAACAAAATTATATTCGAAAAAGTCTGAAAATAAAAAAAACTCTTACGTTATTACAAAATTCGTGATTTTTGTTCAAAATTTATTATCAAAATAGCACATTGCGAATTTTAATTTAAACAATCACAACTACCCCGCCGTTGCATATCCCTTAACGATCTTTAGGAGTAATCATGAGAAAACCTGATTATGTTCGGAAATATCTCTAAAGTTATACAGGCGGCAATTTATGGCCAGGTTTCTAGCTACTCACCAGTCGGTCCTAAGGAGGAATTTTGAATTTTGAATTTTAAAGTGTTTCATGTTATAATCAATATGAAAGCAATATATATATATATATATATATATATATATATATATATATATTAGGTTGGTGCAAAAATAATGACGTAATAATGTCGTTTTTGACGTATTTTTAACGTCAAAAAACGACATTATTACCTCATTATTTTTGCACCAACCTAATATCTATCTATCTATCTATCTATCTATCTATCTATATATATATATATATATATATATATATATATATATATATATATATATATTCCCTTATATCTGTAATTTGGACACACATAATCGAATGAATTTATGTAAAATTTCTTACAAAAAGTAAACAGTTTATCTTCGCATAGATAATTCTAGAAGCGAGTTGATATGAAACAAATAAAAAGAAGATGATATTTATGTGACAAATTGAATATTCCTGGTGCTTCACGCATAAATAATGATTAAAGTTATAAATTTACAAATGCTACTGGCAATCAACAATTTCAAAAAGAAGAATAAATTTCCCTTGCAAACTTTGTCTATTTCTATTATACATAATTTAGTTTCAGTTTTCTTTTCAATTTTATATCAAATCCAATTTTGTTCTCCTTCTTAATTTCACTTAATGCTGAGACAACCGACATATATTTTCATAGCAGTATAGAATTATATACTTTCACTCAAACATATATATATATATATATATATATATATATATATATATATATATATATATATATATATATATATATATATATATATATATATATATATATATATATATATATATATATATAAACACACACATATACATAATTAGTAATTTGGGGATTGTATAATTTTCACAGTAATTCATAATCACTAAACAGAGAATCCTTCATACACACACGCAGAAAAGCACTGGACAATCGTTTTGTCTCTTTCTGGGACTCGTCAGCAATGCGAATCTTCTACCGACCCTGAGAATCGAACCCGGACCATTACATTATGATACGACTAAATCACCATACCATTGGTACTAGTCACATTATAGCGCCTCTCATCCTACTTCCAGTGGTGTATCCCAGCATTTTACAAGCCACAGGACTGGCCCCAAGAACAACGACTCCACCAACCAGCTCAAGCCAGTGTATTAGTAACTGGATCTAGCACTGTTTTATATAACTGATTAGTAATTTGGAGATTTTGTACAATTTTCATAATAATTCATCATATGTAGACCTAGAATCCTCAACAGACACATGCAGAAAAGCACTGGATAACGGAGGACTCTTCAGCAGTTCGCGTCATCTACCTTCAACGTTCAAATAGAAACGCAATTTTTAAACAGTATTTTTTATCCAACTACATCTACCGGCCTGGATATTCGCGAATTCTTGTCAGAAAAAATATGCGCCCTCAATCAGAATACTAACCAGCATGCTCTATTGGGAACCGTTACTGGATTTGACGTGACTGACCGCTCAGCCACGTTGTACTTACAGTCAAACAAAACCCGAATAATGCTTTATGAACACATTCTCGACTGATTCTCCAATTATCCATATCTGCTCTATTTCGTCTCCTAACGGAAACAAAGACAATTTATTTTAAGAAATGTATTAAATCCGACATTTTTTTTTTATTTTTTAATTATTTTTTTCAAAGTTATTTTTCATGGATACTCATATACGAGTAGACGCTCTGTTTTTTTTTTTAACAGTAGTTTTTATCCAACTAGATCGACCGGCCTCAATATTTGAGAAATATTGGTCCCCCGGCAGGCACGTCAGATGCAATGACTGTTCCTATAGTGTATGCAGGTTCGAATCCTACCGGAGGACGCATGTACATATTTTATAGATAAAAGTATGACAGATTTAATCCATTTTCTAAACTAAATTGTCTTTGGTCACAGAGCTGATATGGAAGTCTCGAGAATCAGCAGAATGTGTTTGATCAACAGACATTATTCTGGTTTGTTTGACCATACTTCCCACATGGCCGAGCAGTTAGGCAAATCACTTACAATGACTGTTCCCTATAGGGGATGTAATTTTGAATCCTGCCGCAGGATGCATATTTTCCAAATATTCTGGCAGCGAGATGTAGTTGTATAAATAATGCTGTTTAAAAAACACAGTTTCTACTCGTATATGAATATTTATAAAAATTTATAAAAAAATTTAAAAAATATGTTGCATTTAATGCATTTCCTAATATATAATTAATACCTGTAATAGGTTTGTTACTTGACTGATTGATGTTACTTTCAGTATGACGACTGCCGAGTTTCGTAGTTGGACCCTCCGGGAACTGAACCGTCCATTCCTCAGGGGATATCAGCAATTGAGTGCTTATGCTTTTTTTTATTTCACTCATCATTGGTCCAAGTTTTTTCTCTCTTTAAGTGTGCGTGTGTGTGTGTGAGAGAGAGAGACAGTGAGTGATGACGCACAGAGAGTTTGAGACAGAGTGAAATTCTCAGATCTATAATTCTCAGGAGTGTCAACATAGAAATTAATAGAGTATTATAACTCGATTTCATGCTTCAATGGAATCGTAAGATGATAATATACTCGTCTATCTCTATAATCTTAGGTTTTTTCACCATATACCGAGCCAATGTATGCAGAATATATATTCCAAACTTTGGCATCATTTCGCACTTTCACAGCTTCCCATGGCAACTTAGAATGTTTTTATTTTCCCATATATAATTTATGTAATCTATATTATATAATTTTAATCTTTTTATCTACTATATATATATATATATATATATATATATATATATATATATAAAGAAAAAATAGGAAACTTTTATCAGTCTAACATATTTCACTAAAGGTTCACCAGAGAATGACTTAAGGAGAAAAAGATGGAAATTAATTATGGTATTTTTTTATCTTTGTGTTGTTTTTCATCGGTTAATCATGTTTCACGTGCATTCGACTTCTTAAACAAACGTTATTATATTTGATGGCGTTCACGAATGAAATAAGAAACGACACTCCTCTTCGAAGTTCCAAGAAATTATTGCATTCCTAACACAACTGATAACCCGTAAATATCGCTTTTTGCAAGTATGTGTATAATAATTCTAGTATGTCTATACAGAATTCAGATTCAAAAGTAAATTTCCACTTCTGATGCTTTCCGTATTGCTGAGGAATCCTACCGTTTCGATAAAAAGCTCGTGTTGTTTTTCTCTCTTTCTACAGTTTATCTCGTAAATAATATTGCAGGAAACTTAAAAAGTACGTATGATTTTCCATCATTTTCAATTTTAAAATACAGACATTTAAAATTCAAAATGTTTATGCGAATTATATTTAAATTCACACTTTCAGAATATGTCTATACGACATAAATTTCACACACGTGGGAAATGCCTAGATCAGACGGCTCGATCTCAGTCACTTTCCCGCCCTGTAAGTTTGCCTCTGTTACTGTTCTATAAATACTTTCATAGTAATTACTCGGATGACAGCTATGCTACCTACAATTCTCAAATCTGAGCGCAGTACTAGAATGGCATTGAGATTTCATCAATTTACAGCTGAACTGGCTAGATGTAGCCCTTAGTTCGATAATAACAGTTTCACATTTGTGGAAATCCTTTTGAGCTCCATGCTTTCCAGCCAACTTTAACATGTAAAAAGTTAAATGTATTGCCAATCGCGATCTACTGCTCCACTGATTACTCTCTTCTCTTCTTGCTCATTATTAATGCTTCTGTTCCAAATTCTTGTACACCCTGTAACCCCTTGTCTTTTAGTGGATTCGCTGTATTGTATGGGATTATACCGATTAAAAAAAGAAGAGAAAAATGTTGTCCCAATGCCTCCTATTGAAAATTAATAAAAACGTTTGTTCTTACTCAAAGTCTAAGTGCTTATTTATTATACTTATTTTATTACTGATACAATTCTTTTTTCTTTTCAGGTAATTTTTTCTGTACTGGAAGTTTGGTTAGTGTAACTGTTAAAGGTTAAGAACTAAAAAATTCCTTTCGCACAAACATGCTTAGAAAAGATATGGGTTCATCTTTTCTTTACTCATCTACGAGTGAAATAGTAGGGCAGACTGGACACTCCGTGATCAGCAGAAATACAATTCAAAATTATATTGATTTATAGTGTGCCATCAAATGGAAACAGCTCTGCTGATGAACGTCCACTGCTGATAAGTATAATTTATATTATACCTATTTGGAGACACAACCGATGTACTCTTAACAATCAGTGGGAAAAATGGATTCAGCAGACCGTGTCCAAATTTTCACCGTGTTCCTTATCTTCACTTTCAAACCAATAACTATCGAGATGTTACAAATCCTTCTATTCTGAAACCCACAACATTTGGTTGGTGAAGGACAACTCTTTCCGGGTTGAAGATGATGCCTTGTGTTGCGAGGCTGTGTCCCTCTTCTTTGCAGGGGAATTTAATGTCTATAAACAGAAGGAAGATGAAACACTATAAATAATTTGTTAATTCATATGGTATTTCTTTACCAATCTTGTGAATATATAAATCTATGTAAGAAACATTCAATATTATTTTCTAGTAATGTGTAAATTGAAACTCAAACCTCGTGTAATTGAATGCGGCAATTGTCCAGATGTTTTCCATTCTGTTTGGCAGATACGTGTTGTTATTCTGAAAAGAATCAATGTTTGCGTGAAACGTGTTGTTGGTACGTCTCTCTATTTAGAAAGATGTAGTCCAACTGGAAGTTGCGCTGAACTATAGTCAGTTTAAGTAAATCCTGACTCCTGTTAAATTTTAGGAGATATATAATTCCCTCGAAATGTAATTCTTTATTCATCAATATATTCAGTGATTTAATGTTCAATTAGACCATTACAATATTCTAAAGATATTTTCGTTAAATCTAAACGAGCATTTGTGATTCTGGAGTTTTTAATTTAGTAGGACAAAATAATAGGTATCTACGCAGAAAATGATTTTCCAGCCTATAATGTTGCATTCACTTTCTCACAAACGCTCTTTGGATGCCAGTACCGAAATATCTATCCGCTTTGGAATAGTGGGGCTTAAAACTTGGATGTGCGGGTGGTGTAATGGATAATGATGAAGAATTCTTAATAGGAGAATTGAGTTCCAATTCCAATCGGGTACATTATATTCACTTACGTGCAAATACTCTTGGGAAAATTATGAATTCACCTCTTCTTCCCCCAACTATGGGTCAATTAGTAAAATTTGTATCACTAAACCATTATTATCTTCTTGAAATCTCAAAATATATCCTGGTTTAAATAATTTGCAAAAATAATGATAATCTGTAAAATTAAAACTATCCATCAATCAAGTTCTTTAGAAATCTCTTTATTTCATTTAGCAATTTATTAAACATCAAAATAGACAGGTTTGCTTAGCCTTTTACGGTAATCAGTATAAGAGATAGAAAATATTTAATTCAAAACTATATAGGAAGAAAACAGGAGAGTAATTCATTTTCACAAGAAAAAACAAAACAAATTACGGACGATAAAAGAAATTAATCTGCGAAGATCAATGATCGCTCAAGTCTCATAAGAAAGAGAAAAGAAATATCATATCATTGCCTTTAAGTGTATTTCTCTGCATGAAAAATAGATAATTATTTACAATAATGTTATATGTGATTAATACCAGGAAAAATCAGAGGCTTAGGTTGAATTTTCTGTCAGAAAGGGAACTTTGGTTTTAGAGGAATTCATCTGAGGTCACCTCTCCAGACATATTGTAAGAAATTTCGAAGTAGAATTCGCACACTGGTGTCAAAGCAGAGCATTCAAGTAACCGGTTGACTTAAATGTAACCACATAACCACATATCATGTCAGTAACTGCCCTCGACATGTAAAGTATTGGTAGTCCCAACTGTGCACCGCCGCGAGGAAACATTAATTTTATGTTTTACAAATATAGTTGTCTCGTATACTTATTAATCTTGATAGTGATAAAGATATAAAATGTTTCTCTATTTGCTTCATATTTTGTTTTATTTTTATTTTATTTTTTTTAGATGTATATATCAGTCGAATTACTTTAACCAGATTAACATTGGATTAAATCTCTGTTTCTATTCTAGCAACTCTTATCTTTCAATTCAGTCAGCATTTCATCATAAGACTTTAGTCACACGCATTATTTACTTTTGTACCAACCAGCCCCTACTATTAACGGAAATGTCAGGTGGGTAATAAGTTTGTACAATTTATTCAATTGCATTACATTACTTTCAAAATAAACTACATACGTCAGTAAGGCCTCTGAACCTTTGAATATTGTAGAAACACTTATTAATTGATGTTGTTCCCAGGTCCACAATGACCTGGGTGGTAGCGCCTGTTAGGGTTTCAGCTACTGGTAAATACCCCCCCCCCAAAAAAAAAATAAAACTCTATGAAAGTAAAAAAATACATATTTATAGTAACAATACCAGCAATACGTTTTTATAAAAACTATACTTATTAATAATATTGAAATTACCAACAATGGATATTTAAGGCAAAATGATAAAAATATATTTTATCTGTGGTTGAAGGCATACAGTTGGGTTCAAAATATTTAGATTTCGGCATTAACGCTCACATAGAGGTTGATATGCCGCTAAAAAAAAAAAATCAACCAACCATCCAACATACACATGAAAATTCCGTTTTCTGTGACATATGTAAATCTAAAATATCGGAATATAAACTTAGGTTTCACATATATTTATACGTCGACACATGGGAGAATAAGATATATACATTTCTATATCAGAACAATATTAGGCAGGTGAAGAATACTGTGTAAAGCGTTTCGTTCTGTAGAAGAACTTCATCGGATGAAAATAAAGTTTTATGGACTTAATTATGCGGGAATTATAAAAGCAAGCGTAGGTTATAGTAGGAAGAGAAATAATTTGCTGAAGGTATGGAAACGCTGCTGTATTTAATATATATATAATTATATTAATACTATATATATATATATATATATATATATATATATATATATATATATATATATATATATATATATATAGTTTTCTCTCAGCTGATTAATGCTACCTTCAGTATCCTGACCTCAGAATTTCGTAGACGAACCCGTCCACTCATCAAGGGGTATTATATATATATATATATATATATATATATATATATATATATATATATATATATATATATAGTGGGGGGAAATAAATATTCGTTCACATGAAAAATTTTGTTTTTATAAATGTAAAAGCCTTAACTAAAACAAAATTTGATACATTTTATGGGTAAAGATACATTTTATTAAAAAATAGTAATAAACTTAATTAATTCTTATTCTAACAGAAATTAATGCATTTTTTCATTTTAACTGATGAAAAAAGTATTCGTACAAAACATAAAAATGGCATATTAACTTCTTGGCATATTTTCTTCAAATTCTTGACAGTTGTTGGTGCTCTTTTCCCAATTTGAATTTTCAAATATCGCCATAATTTCTCGATTGGGTTCAAGCCTGTGGACTGACTTGACCATGGCAAGACATCAACGTTACTTTCAGCTAATCATTTCCTTGTAGATCTAGTGGTATGCTTAGTATCATTATCCAGTTGAAAAACCCAATCAGGAGGTAAGGCGAAGTTTCTCAATAGAACGAATTAAATTGTCTTGGAGGAATTCCTGGTAGCTTTCGGCATTCATCTTGCCAACTATTATTGATATTCTACCGAGAAACAGCCCCAATTCATGATGTTGCCACCACCAAACTTTACAGTTGGCAACATGATCTTTGGTAAGTAGGCTTCACTGTCCTTTCTCCACACATGATTTAAATAATCATGACCAAACAACTCTATTTTACTTTCATCTGTCCATAGTACTTTTTCCCAAAACGAATATTCTTTATCCTTATGCTCTTTAATGAATTTTAGCCTCGCATCTCTGTGTTGTTTCAAGAGGAGTGGAGTCTTCCTTGGGAAGCGTGATTTCAGACTGTTTTTGCGTAGTTCATTACTTATTGTACGCTTGGTTATTTTAATCCCTAATGCACGCAGATGTTCCTGCAGCTCTTCTCGGGTAACCTGTGGATTTTGTTGAATCTGGCATCCTAATATCCTTGCTGATCGTAGAGAAATCTTCCTCGGAGCACCTGTTCGTCTTTGGTTTTCGACGCTGTTACAAGATTTAAACCTTGCAATGACCGAAGCAATTGTAGTAAAAGGAATATTCAGGTTGTTAGAAATCGTTCTGTAACTGTTCCCATCTTTCCAAAGAGACCAAATGTGTTGTTTTTGTGAAATATTCAATTCTTTACCTTTAGGCATAATTAGAACCTTCTCGTAAGACTAGAAATTGCAGAATGCTCTGATAATGGCTAATACCGTTAACTCTAATTACTGATAACTTTAATGGAACATTTGAGAATATACTTTTTTCATAATTAATTGATTATTTTATTCTAATAATTGATTTGTACGAATACTTTTTCACCAGTTAGAATTAAAAAATGCATTAATTTCTGTTAGAATAAGAATTAATTGAGTCTATTATTATTTTTCAATAGTATGTATCTTTATACATAGATTGTGCGGAGATTTGTTTTATTTAAGGCTTTTACATTTATAAAAATCCAATTTTTCAAGTGTACGAATATTTATTTCCCACCAGTGTATATGGAGAGATGGGAAAGAGGTGCGTAAAAATGTATACAGAGATTAGGTACGTAAAATTTCGCCTTCTGTATTTACCCCTGATAGCTCAGCGGTAAAATGTACCATTCATGCTAAATCGTTCGGGTTTCGATTGAGGCACAATATATATACATATATAAATATATATATATATATATATATATATATATATATATATATGTATGTATGTGTGTGTGTGTGTCCTTTAATTGACAGATCTGCCTATGACATTATTTGTTACTGCCAAAACTGTCGTAAGAGTCCTCTTTCTTTCATTCATGGCTTACGTTTACTTACACCGAAATTCTGATCGAAATGCTTAGCACTTTCCGAGCAGAAAATGATTTATTTGAGTAATGAAACAATTGATGTAAATTGTCACCAAGAAATTCTTAAAAAACAACTGAGTTGAAATAAAACCGTATTTTTGAGAAATTATTTGAAACCTGCGAAACAGTTCTCGCTATTCATTAGGAGCTGATTTTTGTGTTGTTATACATGAAATAATATAGTTCATATAACATATAATTATATTTATTTGATATCAAAATGTCGCGTAATATTGGAACGCCAAAATACACACGGAAAAACAATCGATATCGCATGGATTTATTTGATTTCTCATGGTTTTGTGCAGACACACACATACAAATATATATAGCTTTATATATTATATGAACTCTCAGAACATTTGCCTCCTAAGAGAAAATAATTAGATTACAAATAAACTTTAATTCAATTGTCCTAAACATTTTAGTTGTATTGGAGAATATTCCGTCATGAAATTCTCATAGTTTAAAATATAAAAACGACAAAATCTTTATTCGTGGATTTGTCATGTGTTGAAATTTGAACTATTCAAAAGATGAAGACGAATCGAAATGTAATCAAATTTGTCCTTTAAATTCTACGGAATTTCAAGTTAATTACCCAAAATCTAATATAAAACTTCCAGTATTTAATGTGGTGATTATTGAATTTATTAAACGTTTTTCATTCTTTCTTAAGGAATTTGATGATAGATAGATAGATGACACTTAAATAAAGCAAAAAAACAAAATAGTTGCAGAATCAGCATTAAAAATCAATAGCTTATAACCTGACAAAAAGAATTTCCATTTGATATACAAATATAGTTTAGGTGTTTTGACCCCCAGGTGAGGAGTTTACGTCCCAAATTTCCATAAATAATTTATATCCCCTACGAGAGACAATGTGCCTTGAGCGACTGTCTGGCCTTAAACTCGACTCGGACATTAAAAAGAACATATGATACATCGTTAAAGATGCAGAAAAAATGGTCAATCCTCTGTACGGCTTCTGTAGTTACGTGAATCCTTATGCTATCTTCTAAATTTACAATATGACGGAACATAAAAAGCAGAACGACTGTTATTTTGGGTCGAAAGATGCGAAATCCTCACATTCCTGTCTCGAAAGAGTTGAAAACTTCACCGTGTCTTTGTGGCAGACAAATTATTTTCCTGCGAACCACTGTTCTGTGGAACCGAATCCCAAATGCATGATTTGCCGATCATTACAATCTTAATCTGTTCAGGTATAGAGCTAAGAGTTATCTTCCCAACATATCCGTATATGTGCTTCTTAATCTACAAGCATCCCCCCCGAGTTGTTCCCAGGCAGTGTACAAGGTGAAATTCACTAAATTCTGAATTGCAATGAATATTTTACAAATGTTACTTGAGTGGTTGACCGTTGTTTTCTCCATCGTTCGATTTCAAAGTTTTCATTCTCGTCCACTGAGTTACCTTTATCATATATTCGTATAATATGTGCCTCTTACTCGACAAGCCTCTACCACGAGTGGATCCCAGTCATTGTACAGGATGCAATTCATTAAATTCTGAATTGCAATGAATGTTTTGCAAATGTTAATTGTGTGGTTGTCCGTTGTTTTCTCAATCGTTCGATTTCAAAATTTCCATTCTCGTCCACTGTTTCTTCTGTTATAAAGACGAGCCTCTACTGTTTTCTATAACTAGAAAAAATGTTGGATGACAGATTTTCTCTATTTTAATAAAGAGAATTGAACATGTGAGACTCAATTCAAATTTGAACTCAGGTGCGACTGATTCAATTTTCCTCCCGATAACGTTTGCAACAGATGCACACATATTTTTATATTTCTTGGTGAACATTTTTATATGTATCTTTCTATATATCCGAGATGATGTATTATGTACATCATGTACATCATTCGGTCTATTGTCCTCATCTTTGTCGCCATATTTATTACAACGTTTCTGCCGTTGTACGCCCCGGCCTTCTGCAGGTGGTTGGAATGTCGAACTGAATCCTTTATTTCGCTCACTAGTTTAGACTGTTCTAGTTCCACGTGCCATGGTTAATGAATGTCAGTCACCGGTTATCTGCTGTTAATTTCCCTCTGAAAGTTTTCCTCTGCCTTAACAAGGTATTGAACTAACGCCTTTATCCACTGTGTCAGGTGTCTACAATAAATATGGCGATAAAGATGAGGACAATAGTCCGAATAATGTAAATAATGTACGTTTTTATGTGTTCAAAATTGAATAAGTGATTCACGCGGGGATGTGCACATACGTTATATGTACACGTAAAATTAATTATGCTAATCCAATGCAAGAATTAAAGGAAAAGATGAATTTAAATATTCCGTAAATTATTTTACCAAAAAGAGATAATAATTATAATACTTACAATATACACAGACAGAATAACCATGCTAATGGAGAAGACAGTGGTCAAAACCCAAAAAAACAAAGTTTCTTTTCTTGTTGACATGGGAGTACCTACCGATTGTAATGTATCTTTGAAAATGTTCAAAAACATATCAAAATACAAGCATCAATAATTCCAATTGTGGTTGGTGCACTTGGTTTGAAAGGGAATGGTTCTGATAGACTCCATGAAGGGATCCATATCTTAAAGTAATAAAAAAAATGTTTTCACAGGTACAGTTCACTTCTTATGACGTTATCTGATCGGTTCAATTCATTGGTTGGGATCCCGATGGAAATGAGTACAAAATAGAAATCAATGGAAATAATGATTTTAATAATAACATACTACAGCCTACCATGAAGGATGATAGAGAAATGTGACTTAAAAGTGCCCTTGACGCCGGAAGGATTCTTTGGAGACCGACGTATTGAGCTGTCCACCATATTCCTACATCTGCCCCGGTTGTGCTCCAGAGCTGGCCATAAATAGTTTCTTCGTGTGCTCATCATGCGGTGTATTGTGGTCTGTTTAATATTCTTCTCTACCAGAGGCGATGTCCTCCAAACCGATGGCTCTCATTGGTCGTGAAAATGTGAACGCTGTAGTTCAACCTTTTCATCTTAGCCCGTGACCAGCGTCATGAGTGTCCTTCTCCCAATGGTGCCGTGATAACACCAACCCCTCACGCGAGTTTAGCCAGCCAGCTGACAGGCTTTGCCGGCGCATGACAACTTGGATCGTCACGTGAAGAGATGGTTGAAGACCAGTGACACTCGTCAACCCGAAGGTGCAGTGTGCCAGACATCAAAGGTACAACCTTTATCCAGAGCCCCCAATGTGCATACATTCACACACACACACACACACACACACACACACACACACACACACACACACACACACACACATATATATATTGATATTGTTTGTGAGAAAAAACTTTGAAAGTTTTGTGAGGCAGCAAGAACTACTTTTCGCCACTGTTACAGAGAAAAATATGGCATGGTTTGGACACAGTGCAAGGCACGACTATCTGTGCAAGACCATCATGCAGGTCACCGTTGAAGGTGTACGTAGGAGAGGGCGCCAACGCAAAAGATGTTTGGACAATGGACAGGTGTGATTGATGATGGATGCCTATGATGATCTTTGTGGAAAAGAGTTAGTGTGGCATTCGGATCCGCTCTACAGTAAAGTGCAATATATATATATATATATATATATATATATATATATATATATATATATATATATATATATATATATATATATATATTACACGAGATGTCGGAGTGAAACAAACGTAAAGTCATCAAATGTACCACTTTAAATCTTATTATATATATGTTTTATGTGACAATAATAGAAATTATTAATAAATAAATATGAAAGTAATAAAAGTATAAAATTATAATTCAATATATGAGAACGTTCATTTTTTATTATTATTTTTGGTGTTAAATATTGATTGAGAATAATAAAAATAAATTTGACTTAATAAGCCTTTCCGGCAAAAGTGAAAATACATGCTCGTCCAAATTAAAATGTCACTTACAGTCAATAAATAAGAAAAAACATAAAAGAATCAAATTATAGAAAAATCATTAAAAAACAACAACAAACAAACAAACAAAAAAAACTTTTAAATAATAAATGATAAGGAAAAAATCGACAATACTGAATATTCCGCGATAAAGAATACAAATATTACGACTTTCTCACATTTTCGAAAGTTACGTCCGCATTCACAAAAAGAGAAATGTAATTCTAAAGTATAAAATAGAGTAGAATTATTCATGCCAATGTACAGTAATTTAACATATACAGGGTATTGAATGTTCTTAATATAATAATTTTTAGTGGGGGATTCTTAATAAATTAAATATGCTAAAAATAAAAGTTATTTTAAAGCATAAAACAATGGAGGTATAACATGACTTATTTTTAAAAAATAAGCAAATATATATTTTGATAATTAAAGATTATAATGCATAATAATAGAATAAAAACCATAATAAACAACGAAAAATAAAATAATAAATAGATAATAATAATACAAACTTCCCTTTTAAATACGACATCGCTTTCTTTAAAGAAAAAAAGAAAAAAAAACACGTCCGTTCACCCCGACATCAGCGTCGACCGAAATTCTGAGTTTATATAAACAATGATCAAGAGAATAATTCCAAATATATTTCGAAGAATGGAAAGACGTCATGTTAGAAATTCCGAAAATAGTAATACTTTGCTGTTTTATATTAAAAGAAATTCTATTTTTTTTTCATGATGCAACTATTTCCGTCTGGAATAAAACATGTCCGTTATATTTTTGACAGATTTTGAGTGAAATGAAAATAAAAAAGATATTTTTTTTCAACTGGGTTTCTTTCTCGCAGCACGAGATCATAAAATGTTTAAATAACAATTGATACCGATTCCATTGTATCAAATTCACGCTTCGGATATTCGAGAAGGCGTTGATTGTCATTTCCCTGATACCTTTCAGGAAACCCAAGAAAAAAAAAGTATTTCGTTGCCGACGTCGAGAATAATCTATTCTACTAGAAAATTTCCCAAAATAGGTTTGTGGAAATATTAGAATTTTGATATTTTATAAAGATTGTCTTTTCGTATATTTCTCATTTTGTCTTGAGAATAATCATACACTTTCAAAAATTCGTGTGTCTTTTAAAAGCGCAATTTTTATTTACAGTGTTTTTTAAAGGTTACAATTTATGCAAAATTCTTTCACTATAGCACCAGATAAGTCATAGTTTTTGTGTGTATGTTACGTCTTTTACTAAATTTCACCAAATATAATGCTCGAGTCGAAGTAATAATGATGAATGAGATGTGTCATATGAAAGAAGAATAGTTGGTAGGAAGTTAATATTGTGAGGATAAGAACGGTAGATAACGAATTACGCCTAGTTTCAGTGGTCATGAATAAAGTTCACTTGGCAGTAATTAAACGGGAGTGAGTTAAACACTTTGAAAATCGTTAGGAAAAAGACTTGTTTTAGTAGAAATGTCTTCTTACATTATTAACACAGAGACGATGTTTCGACTGTAAAGGACTGAACTTGTGGAAGGAAGGAATTGAGCACATATGAAAATGTATTTTGCGGTGGAACAACTGGAAGAAAAGATTTAGAAACTGGGAAACAATTAATTCCTATGAAATTGCATTAAGGATTTTGAATTCGATACACTGAAAATAAAGTAAAAGTTTAGATATTCTCTTTTCTCACGCAACGGTTTTTTCTTCGTCATATAACGTTATATGTTTTCTATAACTATGTTACATTAATGTACTATTATAAAGATCTGTAATATATTATTATTAAAAATATTTAAAAAGTAAAATAGAAGGCAAAGTTTCATGTCCATGAAAACAATTAATATTAATATTTGTTTATCGTCCACTGAAAACCTTCATTTATATAATTTTTGCTATAAACAATTTAAAAATTTGTAAGATGGTAGACAGAAATTGGTAGAAAATGAAACGTTATTAGTTTACTGCCGATTTCTGCCAAATTAAGAAGATGGATACATTTTTCAATATGGTATTGTCATTTGCCGCACTTCACATGCAACATAGAGTGTTCCTGCGGATGAAGATGTTCAATGTTTAGAAGAACTTTGATATTACAGCCAAAATGATGTGGAATAATGCCCAATGAGAAAAATGTAAAGTGTTCCATTCCATGCCACATCGACTTATTCGAGATAAAGTCCTCAACGCTAATTACTAACTCTATACCTTGAACTTTTCTATTTTCTGAAATAATAAAAGAAAATATTTTTTCAAAAATAATCTTTTTTTTTAACATAAGTGCAGAAATTTGAATTTTGACAGGTGGTTTTGTATTTTGTACAGCCTTTCTTCAGCATTACTCCTTAAAATGCCCTATCATCCACTATACAGCATTAACGAATATGCAGTAACTTGATATCTGTGACCTGAGCAGCAATTAAATTAAATAAAAAAAAAATCCTGAAAAAGCTTGCTTCTAATCACTTACGATTTGGAGGTAACCTAATTGATTCCCTGACATGGCCCGAAATAGCATGACAACATTTATAAAATGCAAATAATACTTTCAAGTAAATTCACTATTTTTTATTTTGAATACGTCAGCACCCCCACACACATCAATCTATTTATCTATCTATCTATCTATCTATCTATCTATCTATCTATCTATCTATATATATATATATATATGTATATATATATATATATATATATAACGATAATAAATTGGTTCTATAAAGTAAATTGCAAGAAAAGCCAATGGAAAACCCAACGTCATATCCAAGATTCATTCAAGAGAAACAGGAAGTTCGTGACATGAAGTTCGAGAATAGGGAGACATTGTCAGAAATGGCTCTCACTGGAGGCTAGAATTTCGCCTTTTGCCGACTTCTAAAAGATAAGAATGAGACTCAGTCATTGTGCCGAAAAAATTCGCATTTTTCGAATAATAATAATAATAATAACATCAGGAAACCACGACTTTAGATGTCGTAACAGATACTGAGGCAATCACGTACGTATGTTTGCCTCTCTGTGCGTTTGTATTTGTGCGTGTGTGTATTGTGAATTGATAAATAGGAATCATCAACACTTCAATCAACAAATACCCCGCCCAGGTGATCCAGGGCCCCAGTGTAATTAATTATCACAATACATGAATTCAAAATGTATTGGTTTCATTTACAACACAACAGTTTTGGAATAGTTTTTTATGTAATACACTTATTTGAAATAATAATAATAACAATAATAATAATAATAATATCGCTAAAATAATATAAGCAAATTAGTAATATCAGAAAAATAATATATAATATGAGAAAAAGTTAATAGAACGGCGTAAGACATTTGCAAAATGAGGTTAACCTTACATGCGGGATTACAATTTCTCGAAATGCTGTTTCGTTTGTGAAATTTTAATATTTCCATGAAC
>OZ010584.1:121245128-121270128 GCA_963932145.1 Acanthosepion lycidas | reverse complement strand
ATGGTCTTTGACCATCATCAACGTCTTTGATGACCATCATGCACTTTGGCACTATCATGCAATTTGACAATCATCAAGCTTTTGGATTATCATCATGCTCTTTGACACCACCACGCACTTTGACACAACCATGCTCTTTGAACATTATCATGCATTTTGTCACCATCATGCTCTTTGATATTAATTAAGCTTTTTGATCATCGTTATGCTCTGACACCACCATGCTCTTTGATCATCATCAAGCTCTTTGATCTTCTTCATGCTCATTGCTACCACCATGCCCTCTGATCATCATTAAGCCCTATGATAATCACCATGCTCTTTGTACCACCATGCCCTTTGATCATCATTAAGCCCTATGATCATCACCATGCTCTTTGTACCACCATGCCCTTTGATCATCATTAAGCCCTATGATCATCATCATGCACTTTGACACCTTCATTAAGGCCGATTGATATAGTTTTCTAAGACAGTTCTTTTTAAACTAATTCTTTGCTTTCGTTTCTGCCCACATAGAGACGATCAGCATAACTCTTGTGATTATGCATATGGTTGAATGTGAGAAGTTTTCTCCTTTTCGCGTCTATTCGCTTAAGGCGATATATTTATAGCTGGTATTCGACTATTTGAATTCACCCCGGTATTCAATACCAGACGCACATGCCTGTAGTAATCTTTTCTTTCCTTCTCCTTTTTGGTTTATGCTGTATTTCATTTCCTTCGCTCTTGTTCCATTTCCCTAATATTTGTGACAAAATCTAGATATATTGTTTGCGTTTCTGCAATTCTCCCTTTTTTGGCACGTTATCAAAGTCTTTACTGTAATCTATCCGTGCTGTGCTCAGATTTCTCTCTCCTTTCCTGCAATTTTCCAGGTTCATTTTGTTTATCAATAGGTGATCTTTGGAAACATATGAACCTCTCCTGCTCCTCTTTTCTTCCAGGAGGAGCATTTTGTTTTCCTCGAGAAATGATTATGTACAGTTTGTTAGCACAGATGTTATAGATTTATACGTGGTTGGCAGATAGTTTATTCGCATATAATTTTCGGATCATCTATTTCACAAGTTTTTGGCAGGATATATGTAATACCTACAGTGATCCATTTTGGGTCTTCATTTTGTATTATTAATAAGCATTGATCATGTTTGTGCAAGAGTGTTATAATTGATGACTTTTTGATGGAGTCGAAAATTGGGTACTTTTTCATTTCCGGTGAATTTCCATTTTTGGATTTCGTTAGAACTTGCTTATTACTATTCTTTGTTATAATTTCTCATTCTTGTAGAGGCATACACGTCGTTCCTTCGTTCTTCTTCTTGGATCCATTTTGCATTGGGGTTTTATTCCTATTGGTTGCTTCAAACATTCTGCCAATATTTTTGATCTTTTTCAATATTTCGCGGCACTTTGACTGCTATAACTGCGCTTCCAGTTTCCCTGTTAAATTTCTTAATGTCCGTTTGGAATATCTCATTTTGGCGATAGAACTGACAACACATTCCGTATAGTATTTTTCGCTGCAAATTTAATAGCAGTTTCTGTTGTAGTTATTTCCTTGAATGGGTTCTGTCAGTGTGTATTGTGTAGTCCCATAGAATTGTAACAGGTCCTATCTCCGTAACCCGGTCTGGGTGTAGTTCTTACCAGTTTCCTTCAGTTTCCTTCCCGTAGAAGTTGTATATTTTCTAGTGCAGATATTGGCCAACTCTGTCATGCCGGGTTTTATATTCAGTGGGTGCCAATATCGTGCAATCATATACAAGATGATCAATTGTTTCTGTATATTTATTACAGAATCTGCTTTTTGGGCTAACACAATATTTTAGTATATGTGCTTGATAATATCTAGTTAACAAGTTTTGATCCTGTACAGCAAGGATAAAAACTTCAGTTTCAGCTTTCAACCCTTCACGATGTAGTACGGGTTTTGTCTACGTCAGCTTGTTTGGTACCGGCAGAGTATTGGCCATGAATCGGTTTATCTTACCATTGTATCTGTATCTGGTCGGTTGCATTTGTCTTTGCTTTCTTTTTTAAGTATTTTGCAGATTCAGCCGCTGTATTGTGCTGTACTTGCATATCTGCGCCCATTTGAAACTTCATTTTGAACTTCATTTTGAACTTGTTGGCTTCCTTTATTACGGAATAAAGTCGCTTACTACTTTCATGTTCCTTGACACATACAATCACCCAGTCTTCAGTTTTTTCCAGGTATCTTTGGACGCCAAATGTTGTAGTTTTTTAGGACAGTTCTAGTTGAACTAATCCTCTGCCTCCTTCGGATCTGGGCACATGCAGGCGATCGACATCAGCTTTGGGATGATGCATACGGTAGCAAGTGTGAAGCTTTCTCGTTTTAGCGTCCATTCGCTTAATTTCAGCTATCATCCAGTTAACAACATTAAAGCTGTATTGCACCACAGGGACAGCCAATGTGTTTATGGCTGGTATTCTGTTTTTGAGTTTAGCTAGGTATTTAGTACTAGGCGGACATGCCTGTATACTCCTTTCTTACCTTCTCTTTCATTTGATGGTGTTGCATGCCATCTCCTTCGCTAATTTCTAGGTACTTATAGGCTTCCTTATGTTCCAGTTCCCTAATCTAAATCTATTAAGGGTGTTTCTGTAATTCTACCTTTCTTGAATGTTACTTTTGCACAATTATCTAATCCGAAGTCCTTACCTATGTCGTCACTAAAGTATTTTACAATATTGACGAGGCCCAACAACTCGCTGTCGTCTTTGGCAAAGAGTTTATTATTAAGTATTTATTATTTTTTCATTTAATACAAAGAGTATTATTATTATTATTATTATTATTTCCTTTGATACCTGTTGGATACAGATGTCTTTCTGGATCCAAACAAGAAACCTAATGTCAGAAATGGCATCAATAATTTTTCACTGATCATTTTGTAAAAAAATCTAACAAAAAAAAATAAGATCATACAAATTTTCTATGAATAAAGCTATTCGTAATATGTGAACTCAACTTTTTAGTACAAATTTTGTATTTGTTTAAGGCTTGGGATGTCAGAGTATCTATCGGAACCTTTACCAATTAATTTCAAGAGTCCAACTCCAACTAGAAATACTGATGTCCTCATGTGCTTGCTTATGACATAATCTGCAGGGACTGCCATGTCAATAAGATAATACAATTTATTTTTGTTGTCTTTCATCACAATTACTTGTCGTTGAGATTTGCTTATTATCCTGTGGGTTTTGTAAAAACCCATAAAATGTCTTTAACCGGATCTGGGCGTTTTTCATACAAGTTTCTTGTAGTTTCCCTCTCGTAAAAGTAGCATATTTTCCTGTGCAGATATTGGCCGACTCTATTATACCGAGTTTTATATTCAGTGTGTAGTAACATCTTTCAGCCTGATACACGATGGTCAATTTTATCACTTATTATCATTTATTATTTAGAGTATGTTTGCTTGGCAATTTCCGTTAGCAAGAATTGGTCCTGTGCAGCAAGAATAAAACCTTCCGTTTCACTTTTCAACCCTACACTATGAAACCGCTGATGTGTACGGGGTTTTTATGGTTAGAGTATCGACGAAGAAGAGGCTTAGCTTGCCATCTTTTTTTTTGCATTTGGTACATTGAATTTGTTTTTACTTTCTTTTCCCGCTGAAATCGGTTTATTATGACTTATTTGCACTTCTTCACACACATGAAATTCTCTTTTGAACTTGTTAGCTTTCTTTATTACCAACTAAAGTTTCTTGTGTAGCGTAAACAATAATACGATGACCAATATAACTATTATGACATCGAGAGTGATAAATATATAGCACGTATAAGCATCATATACAAATTCTGATAATATGGAGATGTTCTTTTTCGATTTACCGCGACACTTTAGGACAAGGGAGTTAATGACTTTCTCCACAACCTCATATAGCTGGTGACCCCTAGAAGTGTCTCTCATGTTAGTAAGCCTCCTGCCACTAGTTCTGCCATCCATTAACACAAGCTCGTCTGATGGATGGGGCTCTACCATTTCCTACCTCTCTTGCACTCCATATGACTTGAGAACTTAAAGTCTCCGAAGCCCTCCTTCCGCATTACACAAGCAATACATTTCAGCTGTCTTTTTCTGATTTTGAGTAAAAGCTACTATTTTTTGGTGTTTCCTTAAAAATTCTCTCGATTACTTCCTCCCATCATGAAAATTCTCAGTATAATTCTGTAGAACCACATTTCTGTTTCTTGTTTTTTCTAGTTTTCCCTTCATCTATGCGGGGATTATTCCGCCTTCAATTCCACATAAGCGGATGTATTTCTTATAGTAATCCAGAACATTTTTGTTTCTACCTTGATTTTCCTATCTCTTAATTCTTTACTTAACTTTTGGAATGTATCTTTCCTTAAAACAATGAGTGTTCGGATTTCAGAGTCGCATTTTCTATTCTCTGTTAAAATAATTCCAGATATTGAAGCATCTGCAATTTTTTTGTGTAAACATCTTCAATTTGTAGTACTCCTTTTGGGCTTTTTCTCTTGTTGGTGACCTTTTATCTGTTTTCTTATAGTTAATGGTTATTCTTTTTTCTCGATTTCTTTTACTACCATCTCTACGTTGTTTTCTAGTTTTATTTCTATGGCTGCCAACATGATACAGTATCATCTGCATGTCTTCTATTGTTAAGATTACAGAGAAGACACGTATCTGACTTACGCCTCATTCTATAATATATTCGTTTGACAATTCAATTCATTTCCTCTAAGTATATGAAAACAATTTGTTCTGCTTGGAAGTTCTGGATTATACTAAAATAATTTTCAAATAGATTTACTTGTCCTAGCAGTTCACATCAAATATCAACTTTGTGTCGTAACTTTTCAAATGCTTTAGCGTAATTTACAAAACATAAAAGGGCCACTTATGCTTCGCAAACTATTCACCAAGATTCGTATAATTGGTTATGTAGTCCATTAGGCGAAATTATATATTCATATGTAGAGATAATTTCCAGCATCCACTGCCAAACATATGTAGAACTGACATAGAATACCAGTTCAGCACTTTTTAACATCTTTAGCAATTCAATTATTCTGAAACCTTGGATTACATTGTATTTTACCTTAGCTGGGTTTAAGTTTTCTTTGTAACATGTATCAATATAGTATTTTGAGTGATGCCAAATTCCTCTAGTCCACTTTTGTATTTAGTCGTTATTCGTCTTTGCTTTTTAAACAAGAAGCTGCTTTCTTCCGTTATTTTTGCCGTTAAAGGATTCCGCGTTGTCTGTAAGCATGTTATCGATCTGTAGCTATTGCATTCTTTAGTATCTCGTTTTTCTTACCTCTGTTACCTCTGTTAACTCTTTCAACCATTTACGTAAACTTTATGAGATTATCTAACGTAGAGTCGTGGACAACTTCAAAAAGATCTCAAGGATCTTACCATGGCCAGTTGCTTCCGACTGATGTTTAGGTCCTCTGGTATTGATAACTAGATTTCTTCTTCTCTTATTCATATTTAGATTAACCAGTCACACAATCTCTTTATTTTTCACATTCCCACAGTATAGTCCAGAATTATTTTCTATTTTATCCGGCTGTTTCATTTTCTTTATTCTTGTATTATTGCCTTGCTTATAAAATAAAGTTTCATTGTTGTGTACAATCTTTACTTTATTGAAATTATCATTTTTCTAACTTCCTGGTTTGAGATTAGTTGGATTGTTTACAACAGTAATATTTTTATCTAATATACTTTGTGTTTTTCGTTGTTTCCTGACAGGAAAGAGATATCTGCTATACACTCAGAAGAAGAGAATCGTGCTGATTATCACAGCAGAAACTACCGAGCCTTGCTCTTCAAAAGACCCATGTTTTAAACATACATTGTAGAGATATCAATGTCCGCTGATATCTTGCTGAGGTTCCACCTGCAACATCTCATATAAATTGATTTGAAAATTATCTGGCCAGCTTAATTGATTGGACTTCCCAAGTTATATGTTAAACGATGCTGACAAAGCGGTAACTGTGTTAACCTCGACCATGAGTTCTTGATGGATTACTTTTTAGACAGGGTTGACAAAGCAAAAACGTTGTTCTCTATAAGACCGTGATTCCGAGGAGCAAAAGTCAGAGTAACACAGAGAGAGGACAGAGAAGGATAAGAGACGACCTGTGCTATGCGAAAGGAAAACACATCCATTAAGACGGCTCCCCACCTCAACTACGCTTCTCTCCCATGCTTGTCTGCAGTAGAATTTTACAATCGAATAAAACAATTTCCAACAGCTAAAAACGTCAAGCGGTTTTATTTCGTGGGCAACGATCTGGCCAAAGATTTATACTCTTAGCCACTGGTGTTTGAGTAGAAAAAACTGCAATCTGCGAATGGTGTCTGGTCTGAGCTGCAACGCTACAATAGTTTCATTGTAATTTTCTTCATTTCGTGTATAGTGGATAAATCTGACCCATAATTTTGCTACATGACCTACTGTCACTGGGAGATTATATATCTCTTGTATGTTGAAATTATGTTCATCACATAACTGAGAATACGCAAGGTACAATCAACTACTTATTGAGTTGATAACACCAATTTTAATGATTTGAAACTGAAATCAATTTATATTCAATCTCATTTTATTCAACTTTTACTTTTTGTCTCTTTTTATTTTAAAGTGTGATTTCACGTACTTTTATAGGAATAAAATATTTTGAATATTCTTTTCTGGGATTCTCAGATTTTACAGGCAGACTTCTTTCTCAAAGAAGTAGTGACTAGAAATATTTTTATAAGGACAAGAAGGACCCATGTATCTGTTTTCTCTTTTTTAAAACCTTGTTCATTACTGTTTATTTATTGCAGATGTTTAAAACAATATTATTTGGAAAAAAATCAGATTATTTAACATAATTGTCACAATTAATTAAATAATAATAATAGTAATAATAATAAAAATGTTTTTCAAGATACAAGGATCATGAAGTGGAAATCTACAAAAATGTGTCATATGAGGATATCAATAATTCCAATTGTAGTTGGATTCCTGGAATTTATTGGAAATGATTCCAGGTAGCCCGTGCCTTAAAGAAATGCACTAAAATGTACTTATATTAGGTTGGTGCAAAAATAATGACGTAATAATGTTGTTGTTTGACCTATTTTGTAACGTAAAAAACGACATTATTACGTAATTATTTTTGCACCAACCTAAGAATAGCGCAAACATAACGAAGAGTTTTATCTCTGTAAAATGTGTGTGTCGTATTTTTCTTTGCTCTTTATTACAAAAAAGTACGATCAGTGGAAGAAGCTGTTTCTAATCTTAGGTCTCTTGTTGGGGATCGGAAGGATATGTGTACCATCATTTACCACCGTCCGGAGCTGAGCCTGAGCGACTGAAGCTTGCACATGATACTGACTCAGAAGAATTAGGAGATCAATCGTTCTGATATCACCCTTATGCACAAGAGTACCCAAGAATAGATAATAATAGTCATTGAGAAAATAACATGAAGAAAATTAAAGATAATAGAAATACTATATAAGTAAAATCGGAGAGATGTACCAATCAGCAGCTAATGTTGTTCCTGTTAAGGGTGGTACACTTGGGACCATTTACAAGAGGGTTCCTGCCCCGTAAGATGCCTAAGAAATAACTATCATCATTGGAAGTGCACATGTGTCAACACAGCTCAGGACAGCTTATATTCTAAGGGAAGTTTCGTGTCTTTAAGCTGCTGGTATGAGCTGAAATAATACCATCGTCCAAGCAAAACTTCTAGGAGTAGAAAATGTTCCCAGAAAAATAATAATAGTAATATTAAAATTGAGTCTTCGGTAAAAGATTACACTGGAAATATAACTTGTCATTGGATTCTAGCTGGATTAATTGTTTCTGTAAAATCGATGGTCTCCGTATTTTCTTGATTTTACTATTCTTCCAACCTTTCCCACTGAGACCATCCGTAACATTAAATCATAGACATATTTTCTAGTTATCTTTGATAGTTCAAATATTTTCAGTTGTTTTAAATTATGTTCGCGTTTCGGAAGAATGAAATATACTGACAAATCTCTAACGTTACTTTTTCTTTCGTCATCTTGAATATTACAAAAATGCTTCCCTATAAACTGATGCCAACTCTTCAATGATTTCTTCAATACAGACAATAATTCTGACACACAGATGTAAATAGACCCTTACTTTTTGACTTTCAAGTGTCCTCACTAAAGAGCTTCTCTCTTCCAATAAAGATGAACATCACTTTAACTAGAATATTCTACAGTATTTTGGAAGCGTTCCCACTGTGAAGGCTTTTATGTTTCTTTATTTTACGATTACGTGATATACAGCTGTCTGCTGCTTATTTCCCCAGAAAATGTGGCCATAATCCGGAACATTCTGATGGCACAGGCCGCTCCTCAAACAACAGCGATCGGCCATGTTTGTTTTCACCCTGAGCAGACTCCAGTTGAATGGCGTCCCATACCTGCAGGCTGGGAAACAGAACGAAGCTTAAAATGAAGGTAAAGGAGAAAAAGAAAGAGAGAAAGTGGCCTTAAAGCAATAGTGAAGATAAATTAATACAAAAAATTGAAATAAAAGAAGCAACAATGTAGTCAACATCCAATGAGAAAAGAAAAAGAAAACGAAACGTGCCAACAAAATCCGGTATTTTTTATGCGTATTTACTTACGAGTTTTCCCGCTTCTTTTTAGTTTTGCAGATTGATATTAGTGAGTTGGTATTTTTCTTCTGAAATTCTTGGTTTATCTCATGTTCTTTTTATTCTGTACTCGTCTTCAGAATGTATTCAATTTGTTGTCTCTAGTTATTTGCTTCGGCTATTTGTATCTAGGTGGAATAAAATTGTTTTGTTTTTTTTCAAAATTCCTTGTCTTTTTGTTAAGTCGGATTACTCTTTCTCTCTTTCGTTTCTTCCCTCTTTCTATATTTTTTTATATCTTTCTATTACATTCATTAATACATGTGTATATATTATGTTTTAGTATCTCGTATTTTAAGACTTACATTTTTGTCATTTTCTATCAATTCTATAATATTCTTATCATACATTTCATTTTATCTTAACATTGTAGCATCAATTTCTCATTTTAAATTAATTGCCCTTTTATCTCTTTGTTTCATTCTTTTAGAAACATCCTACTAATTCTTTTTTAATATCTATTTTTTATCAATCGTTTCTCATATCAAACAAGTATGTGCTGCAAACTTTCCCATCCGATCCATCCAAAAAACATCAGTATTTCGATGACCGACATCACATAAATCGTTTAGAGGAGTGGTTCGGGTTGAGAATTCAAGCTTCTTCCCTTTCCATCGTATTCTGTATTTTCTTTTTTTTTTCTCACACATTTGTTCTTCATTTTCCTTTCTGTTTAATTCTTTGTCCTTCTCATTTCTCGTCGGCTGTCAAACACTTCCTCTATAGAGTTCATCTTTACAGCCCTAGCCTCAACTCACCGGCTTCCAGTTTTTTTACTTTTTCTTTTTTATTTCTTTTCTCATTGTAAACATGGTGGCTCCAATCAAACGGAAGTCGTAGATCAGTGGTTGTTGCTGGGAAATAGCCCTCTTTGCTCAAACTCCCGCACGTGTAGCGACGCCAACAGACTTTTAGGGGAAAATCACCATCGTATAAGGTCAGATAACAAATCATTGGTTAGCGAAACCCTTATTACATTAAAACACCTGTTCCCGCTGGATCAACATCGTTGAGCAATATCCTCTCAGGCTATTTACAAATGAATGATGACTTGGGATTTTCCGTCGTTCCAAGTTTCAGGAAATTACAGCTGTGGTTAGAGAACAAATATAAACATTTTTTTTTTTAAAGTTTTCTCGTTATTTCATTGTTGGTGATACAAGTTACTGTGCATTCTTTATCTGAAAATTAATTATAGAACAAAACATAAATATATTTCGTTACAGAAAACAGGACCGAGCATTTAAAAGCTGCTGCTGATTTGAAATAATGAGAAATATAATCTGTAAAAAGAGAACAAATTATTAATATAAAAAATACAGGAGATTAAAATAAAAATATAATTTTAGGAAGTATATATTTAGATATTTTTTAATAATTTTATCCAGAGGCACGGCAACAAAGCCACTAAGACTCAAGGGGCTGATAAATGTGAAGTAATCAAATGAGAATAATAGCTTTATTAAGGAACGAGAACAATAAAACAATAGGAATTAAGAAGACGGGATGCAGAGATTGACAGCGTTAGGATTTAAATCTGAGATATGAAACTTGAGTGGAAAGCAAGAAGAGAATTTCACACGTGAGAATTCCGATAGAACTGTAAGAATACTTCTTATATTTGTCCATTTCAAATGTAAAATGATGAAATCTTGCCACCAATATAGTATTTCGCTTGAATTCATAGAGTCTAGGGTACCACAGAGGAAAATTATCATGAAAGAAATTCTAGAAAATGTACGATGAGTCTTCATCATGGCATTAGGAAAATGACTGAATCGGTGATGCCAAGTCAGCAACGATGTGGTTGTTTATTATTCTTTGGAATTTATCAAGGAATATCTAGATATATTGCAGAAATAACGGACCACATGTAAGAGTAATATTCAAAGCATGGAGTAATGATAGACATATACATATATAAGATAGATTAAGAATGGAAATCTGAAAAAGTGGGTGGTTTTGATGAGATTTCAGGGTGGATCTTTGATTTAATATAAACAGTGAAAAATGTAAGGTACAGTTCGAAAGCGTGCAGTAATTTTCCGTTTAGATATCTGTTGCTGTGACGATTTGGAGAGACAAGGAAAACTGATTTAACAGAAGGCGGAATGAACAAAAACAATATAGATCAATATATCACTTTGAATGGTATTTATAATTTGATGTGAATCCTGATATATCTTTCAATATGAATCACAGAGAACTAACCAAGATATTAAGTTGAATGTCTTGCTCTTAATTAATTAATTTATTTATTTATTAAACAAAGAGGTTTCGAGTGGAACCATACATGTTCTGTCAGGAAATATATTATCTATAGAAATATCCCTTTTTTCTGTTCTGAAAAAGAGAATTATAGTAAGTCAAAATTTCCATGAGTTTCGTTACTTTTTCTACTCGCGATATTACTATTAATCTTTACGAAAATTTACAGGAAAACATTACATTTCTGCTGAGAATCTACTGAGAGTTCTCACTTGACTGTAATGTTTCTCACATTTTGTTCGTTTATTTGATTTCCTCACGCTCTCTCTCCCCAAATATAAGCAGAATGGTAGCATTGTAGTTATTAGGTTGGTGGAAAAATAATGACGTAATAATGTCGTTTTTTGACGTTAAAAATACGTCAAAAAACGACATTATTACGTCATTATTTTTGCACTAACCTAATATTAATAATTATATAGGAATAAATCAAATCATATGTAAATCTACAAAAACTAAATAAAACATTTTTTATCAGAATAATTTAGAATGAGCAAAATTTGTGTGGATTGGGAGAAAAAAAGCAACCACGTTGCGTTATGATAAAAATAATTAATCGAATTTTATCTACAGAAATGTGAGTTTAATCAAACTGTACATCAGAATCATCCTGTGAAAATGAATATTTTTGAAATCGTGAAATTAAAAGTATTTCTAAAGTAACACATTATTAATAAAAGTAGACAAAATATTCAGAGTTATTGCAAATGTGCCAAGATGTTTTAAATGAATTATATTTTCGAATAATATTCCTGTCTTTGTTGTTTGTAGTAAACAATTTTGACTGATGAGATGACTGGCTCGTTTTATATTTTTATTTATTTATACTGTTTAGCAATATATCAATACGACCCTCTGAATGTTTCTCTAAGGATAAAAAGATAACCGATATACGAAGAAACTTATGCATGGTAAGTTATTATGGAAAAATAATAACAAACGTTGGTGGATAATTTGAAGAATAATGGATAATTGTAGTTGTATATCACAATTTATTTTCCTTCTATATTTATAAATCTGACGCGAATCGCCAAATATGATGTAAGCAGAAAAGATTTAATTCTGTTTTTTTATTTAATCCTTACTAAATTAGACACAGTGTACGTTAATAAAGAATACAGTAAATTTTATAAACACTGGTTTGCATGTGAGCAGTGAATATCTTAACAAACAGATCATTTAATGTCTATACATATTTCAAAGTTTTAAAAGAGGGAATTTATTGAATAAAGTGTCGGAAGTCTTTACATTATTTACAATCGGAATAATGTCATCAGTTTTTATTATAATATCATTTCGTTTTCTGTAAACTCTGGTGTTTTTCAGGTTTTTGTCGAGCCTGGTAAATATTTTTAAAAAATGTTTCCTTTCCTAATTCCCTGAAAATTGTCCAAGTGGATAAACACCTGAAGGAATAGAGTTCTAATAACAACAAATACTATGAAATTTAGACGGAATGTAAACAATTTAATTCATTACGACATTGATCAAGGAAACTGGTAACGTTGATTCATTTACATTTCTCGTGGATAATAATATTTTACAACTTTCAGTCCTATATTGCTGTAGCATTGTGACACGGCTGTGCTGGCCTATTTTGAGAAAATAGAAAACTGTTATTTATTTGAAATGTATTACAAGAAAGATGCTGATGACGATTTCTCATGGACGTTAACTCTTTGGTTTCCATTGGATACTCTACAATACAGATTAAGCTGTACGACACACCCACATTAATAATAAAAATTGATGCATAAAAGCTTGTAAAAATCAAAAAACAAATTATATGTCTATATTGGTTTGAAAATACCACTGACCGTTGATTATTATAAGTTTCGTAACAACATATTACAACGACCACATAAGCGGAAGTGTTAAGTATCTCACTTTTTATCATACGTACAAGTATGGATTAGCAGAGTTGTTTCTATGCCTCATATTCTGACTGATATTCGACTATAGAAACATTGTAAGCAAAATTGGAAAAGAATGTTCAAAATTTCCGTAATTACCAAAAATATTAATCTTGTAAACAGATCATAATAATTTTTCGCCTAACATTCGAGCCTTAAATTGAAGGCGGTATCAAGTGATTTGGTCTGTATGAGATAGTTTAGGCCACCCACCATACTTCTCGAAGTTGGAATAACCTAAAGACGAAAGAGTTATGGGTGGCTTGGAAGGGGTAAAGTTAGATAACACATTCCTGATAAGCTACTTCGGGGGTTGCTTGGCTACACTTGATTAATCAGATGGTTAATTGGCATTTATATTGGCGGCGGCCAACGCAGTTCCACAGTAGCGACCGGTGTCCACTCTCGCCTTCATTCCTGCTGCCAACTCTCTTTATACATATGATCGATAATTTCGCCATTAATTTCCAAATGATTATCATCTCTCTATATTTTCTCTCTCTTCCTCTCTTGGGTTTCGCTTTTTCTTTGTGGATCTGTTCTTTCTATCTCCATTGTCTTGCCGAATTTAACAAAATGATTGATCACATTGCCTTAATTTACGCATGGTCGGAAATTAGAGAGAATGTTGAAAGAAGCTAAAGCAAAAAAAAAAAAAAAGGAAAGGAGCAAGTAAAAAAAAAAAGTAAAAACGAGGAGAGGCGATAATGGCAAAGAAAAGGAAAACAACGAACCAATTCCTAAGTGCATACGTGCATACGTCTGCTAGATAAAAGGCTGAATAATTGTTTTTGAAGATTGACAGGCATATAAAGAATAAATAAAAGAGAGAAAAGAGAAATACAAAAGGAGAGAAAGGCGGAAGGAACGTTCAGTAGAAAGATTAAGAAAATGAATGAATGATAATGAAAGAAAAAAGACTAAAGCGAGAGATAAAAGAACAAAAAGAAAGGAAGTCAAAATTTAGAAACAAAACAGATGGGAAAGAAAGAAACATTGATGAAAAGGAGAAAATAAGGGAGGAAAAAAAAGAAGACACTAAAATAAAGAGAAAAATTAATAAGACACCCAGGCAAAATCAAGAGAAAAAAGAAGATAAAAAAAGTAGCAAATTAAGTAGAGAGAAAGACAATAAAAATATAAAGAAGTAAAAGGAAAGGAAAAGAGTTGAAATAAAGAATGATAAGAAGTAAGATATATATGGAATGAGTGGTGGTGGAAGAAAAGACGAAAATTAAAAGAGTGAAGGAGACTATGAAAATGAACGAAATACCACAAAAGTTAAAACAATTATAATTGAGAATATTATAATGAAACAGAAATGTATCCATTGAAATCAGCAAAAACTGCGGTAGGAAACCACATATCATCAGAATATATTTTTAATAGCTCAATTGTTCATAATGTTGGATCGAGTAATCGCAATCACTTGTTTTCAAAAACAAAATGCGTAGTTGAAAGTAAAAACATAAGGAAACCTCATGTAAATGAAAAATGTACCTTGTAGATTGAATATCATGGAATATCGAAATAGGGAAATACTTCCAACTTGAAAATTTCGCAGTTTTACTCTATTGTTGCTGAGGAAAATGCTTGCGAATATATATATATTGAAACATTTAAATCTAATCTAAGGTTTCGGCTTACATAAACCATTATCAAAGACGACAATTTCAATAAATTAAGGAACACATGGAGAAAATAACAATAATAGTCCGCCCTTGCTGCATGAAAAATTTCCAAGTAAAGACAAACTCGTATATACGAGATGCCGAAACGAAAATCGCGTCGCAGCTAGTGACGTCACGCCTGATAATGCGAGAGTGAAAAACGAGAAATATTAAGTATGGGATGTCGTTGGTATAAACCAATGGCTTCAGTTATTTTTCCAATTCACCGCTTCGGACTCTATATATGTTACTTGGAAGTTGGCTTCAAAATATATCAATGTGACTAAACATATAGCCCTTTGGTAAAAAAAAAAATGTGATAATAGAGTTTCAAATGCTCCAGTTATGGGCTTCCAAAATGTTCACTATAGCGGGTGGGGTGGAAATTAAGGTGTCTTGATATTGTTGGAATTGGTTGATATTCTTGAAATTGGTTGATATTGTTGGAATTGGTTGATATTGTTGGAATAGGTATCATTTCAGGTCAGTTGTCTAAGTTTAAATTTAGGTTAAATCAAAGGAAAACAAAATGTGGGGCGTGCCCCCGGTACCTCCTTTGATCAAAATAATATATACTTATACAAAGCATATTACATCTACACTCATGCCGGAAATGTATGTTCCAAATTTCATAAAAATTTCTCTAGTAGTTTTTGAATCCATGAGCACATTTATTTTGAAGGTCGGGAGGGGGTCACTCACTTTTATATGTACTATCAGTTTCCCAAATTTAATGAAGATCAGTGAAGTAGTTTTTCTACCTAAAAATGTACTGACAGACATACATACACAAAAAGTTCATCTTTATATACATATACATACATACATACATGCAGGTATGCATACATATATATATATATATATATATATATATATATATATATATATATATATAGATATATATATATATATATATATGAAGAAATATAGTCTTAAGGTGTGCTATATTTATAGGATAAAGTGTTCCATATAAGAGATAGAGTGTGTGTAAATATAAAAGTGAACATAGAAGTCAACACTTAGAGGCGACAGTCTGTTTCATGCTGTATGAAATCTTCGCCACTAAGTGTTGACTTCTATGTTCACTTATATATATATATATATATATATATATATATATATATATATATATATATATATATATATATCGCACATTGAGTGCTGATTGTAATAAAAAAAGAGTTCGTTGTATAATAACTAATATAAAATGAATATATATATATATATATATATATATATATATATATATATATATATATATATATATATATATATATATAACGGCAATAATATACAAAAAACATCCAGACAGGGAATCTATAAAGTAAGAACATTGCGACTTTCATTTGGCAAATGAGAGGGGGGAGTCGATGACTACAGGGAATATGGAGTTGGATTCGCATCTATGCACCAACCCTCTAAGTCACGCCAGAATTAAAGGAACCTCTACGCTCAGGAACATACAAAGATAAAGTTCAACAGTATAAACGGATAAGAAAAACTATATTATGGTGATTCGGAGTTTCAAGCTTGAGGCGAATATCAGATCATGTGTTAATTACTCTGATAAAAGACAGCAATCGGTTTTCCTATTTTCATGGCTAATTTCAAAATGATATAAATCACTAAATATTCCAGATATAACTAAATAACACGGTCTAGATATTAATTCGTTTACTGCTGACAAAACAACGTAATATTTTTAAAAAATATGAAAGATTCGAAAGGCACACATCCATAAAAAATTAAATGAGTAACAAAAGATCCTCACCCATCTTTTGAACAGAATCTATCCATTGTTTCCTGTTTAGAATTGTAATTTCGGTTCCTTCATCTAAATTATTATTCACTCATAGTAACACCTTGCGTCTTAGTGGAATTATCGACTTGCTTGGGGGTGAAATGATAAAAAAAAACAAAACAACAGGACAGCTAAATATATTCATATCGTAACAATCTCAAAACACATATGGACATTTCAAAACAAAACAAAATATAATCAATATGGAATATATAATATATTTGCAGCAGCGACTAGAAATGCAACGTTTGCCTTCAGGAGAAATGAACAGTAATCAACTTGCCAAACGAAACTCGAAAACACTCATCGACATATATGCCATTTTCTTCCACATTTATCTACCAGCACCAGATCTCACATCTCTTTGCAGTTTTAAAATAAAGAGTAGCTTTTAAATATATTTTGATATTAAACCTTAATTTAATTATACTACAATATTCTTTTACATATAACTGAAGCCACCCTGTAAGATTGAGAACATTTGACATGCAGTATAATCAAATTAATTGGGACAAAATATATATTTTACATTTGAGAGTAAAACGTAAAAACCGCGTGCATATATATATATATATATATATATATATATATATATATATATATATATATATATATATATATATATATATATATATATTAATTTATCGTCTGTCTATATCTTTGAGAACAGTTATTATTTATATTATTTACATTATCGCAATCGTATCCTGATCTTCACTGCCATATTCACAACGTTTCGTTTTCTGTACACTCTGGACTACTTCAGCTGATTGGAACTTTATCCCAAACACTTTTGTCCAGCTGGGTAGACTGCTCTATCCCCACGTGCCATGGCTCTTCCGAATGTCTTAGATATTTCTATTTGTCTCCATGTTTTGGTTCAGCAGTGCTGTAATCTGGTATTGAACTCACAGCTCATTAGGAATTGTCATTGGCTCTAACCAATGTCTTTTTCTATTGAGTCATTTTTTTTATTTAATTACCAAACATGATATATATATTTAGGAATGGATTGTACACTTATAAAACTGAAATATTTTAATTTATTTCTCAAATGTTACTTTTTAAAAAATGCGCCATCATGCATCTTTTTTGTAATAGGATTTATCGAATATTTAGCCCGGTATATGGAAATATATACTGTTTTCATTATATATATATATATATATATATATATATATATATATATATATATATATATATATATATATATATATATATATATATATATATATATATATATATATATATATATATATATACTAATAAATAGTGTATATATATATATATATATATATATATATATATATATATATATATATATATATATATACTAATAAATAGTATATATATATACTATTTATTAGTATATATATATATATATATATATATATATATACTGTTCATTAAAAAAATCAAATCAGAACGCCTGCTTAGATAAGTGGGCTCGCATACGGAAGAACCTACTCGAAATATCGAATTGTCATTCGTAATATATAACCTATATATTTACTTTTATCAAGGCTATTCCAACTGATGTCCTTGGGCAATTCCACATCTTTTTTTAATCTCCATCTGGTTTTCAAAGGAGTCTGCCGACTGACCCTAGCTATTTCCCCGGACAATAATAGTAAACTCACCATTCACCAAGCTACACTTTTTTTTATCCTCATCTATGAAAGAGAAATCATTCTAACATCTGCTATTTAATTCCTCGGAGAATGCTAAGTCCTCCTCTACTGAATGCCTCCACCTTAATCATCTAATTGGTGATATTAATGTTTTCCTGAGACTCATTTGTTCGTAATATGATATCCAGTTAGGTTCTTCAAGCGGAACGGTGCCGTACTTTTTACTCCACTCTGCATCCTGTGATAATATTCTTCAAGCATTTCCCTTTATCACATCGCTTATATTGTCATATTTTCTCATACGATAAAAGGAAATATTCGCTGATGAGCGAAGCATCTCGGCAGAAGTTTGTTATTATTACTTGGAACAACATTTCATCACCAGTTTGGAAACATCATCTCCTAATGGTGAAGTCAAAATGATTCATGATTTTCTCTGTATGTATACGTCGAGATTTGGCTGACTTTTCCAGGCTTGTGTTTACTTGCTGCAGTTGTTAAGAGTTGATTTGTAGCTGCTCGTCTAATATAGCGTACACTAAGAAGTTATTATACAGATAATTACATCGTACCGTCTTTGGTATGTTTATATAAATCACAGCGATGGAGCGGTTTCGATCTTCAGATCTACAGTGTTTTTATTTAGTAGAAGCGATCGTTATGTTTCAAGTAAAATACACTAGTTGAGAAAGAAATAACATTAAGAATAACATTTGATAAATGATACTTTTATTTTATACGGTAAAATGAGTAAAAGCTTAGATATTTTAAATGACCCATGTATTTCAGACGATTTCATTACTTTCATTTACGTGCTAATAGCCTTGGGAAAGGTAGGAATCCATCTCTACTTCTCCCACCTATGGTTAAATAACAGGTCAGCCTGGGTTTTATAGCCTTGGCTGTGAAATCGTTTAGGAGAAAAAAAACCCAAAAAATCTGAATTCAAAATCTACGAAGGCACGGTGGGGGAACTTTGAGTCATACTGTTCCACAGTTCTCAGTATTCGGATCTTCCAGAATGTATGGTCGGTTCTAGACAAACCTTTTCTACTTTTATCAAATATAGTATAGTCTGACGTTTGGTTCTAAGAATTGTGTTATTTGAATCTCATACGCCGAATATGATGACAGAGACCAGTGCGCGCGCACACACACACAAACACACACATATACACACTCACTCACACACACACACATACATATATATATATATATATATATATATATATATATATATATATATATATATATACTAGTAGAAGGTATCCGTTTATCACACGAGATAATAGTAGGGGTTTCTTGGGGGTGAACCATTGCTCTTTTGTGAGCAGCGCTTGGAGTGATTTAACAGACGTATCCTTGCATGGCACTCTCTTCTGCAGATATAAGAGAAGAAGGTGGAATGGACATCTGAGATTGTTCTCCCTGCTTCCTCTGTTCTCCAACAGGTGTTTTCAGCTTTTCCCGTCTTTCTTGGCTCCTCCATGAACAACATGTGGTCATATTCTGCGATCTTCTGCTAACTACCAGAATCAATGCCTAGGCGTTTCAGCTTCCTCTTGCAAACCTCTTTGAACGTGTCCCGTAACCAGATCATTATACATGGTATCTTTTGGTATACGGCCATCATTCAGACGATGTAGCCATTGAAGACGACGTTGAAAATGGAGAAGTTACATGCTCCAGAATTCTGCTTTCACCAGCACAACAGTGTTGATGACATTCTCTCTAGATGTGATGCCAAGCATATTTTAAAGGCAGCGAGGATGAAGGCATTCGGGGCGTTATTGCTGCCTCTGATGTATATGTTGTCTAGTTTTCTCTGCCGTATACTAATGACACATACTTGGTCAGCTGACTATTGTCCGATACTCTCTTGTTCATTTTGTTTCTGCTTTGCCGATAGGTTTATCAGTTTCTATGTAAAGCGATAGTTTGTTGGTGATAGGAAATTCTAGATATGAGAAGTCATCTGTAACTTCGAGTAAAACCTCATCGATACTGATTGATGGAATTCCAGAACCATCTTGACTCGTGACTTGTATTTTTTTATGTTAAAGCAAACATTTTTGACAGGCATGGTTGACCTTAGTAATCAGCTTTTAAAGGTTGTGTTCGGAGTGCGTATTCAGATCTGTGTCGTCAATAAACAGCTTAAAAAATACTGTTCGCAGCATAGTCATTATCCTCAGACGGGTCAAGTTGAAACATATGCTGTTGCTTCTTGTGTGTAAGTATTCACCTTCTTCAGCTTGTCTGTACGCAATGTTTAATAACATGGTAAACTATGATAATAATAAAATAACTGACGTAAAGCATTTTCCAACAACACTTAAAGGAAATAACTCGATAGATATTGCAGTCACTGCCAGTGAGAAGAATACGTTATGGTTTTTTATTACTATAAAGCTGGCTTAAGATATTTGATGTCTTCTGGCGGCATGGGGACATCACCCGTTATTTTCCCAAGTGTTAGAGCATGAATATTTTTTTTACTAATCTCTTCCTGTGTAGGCTCAGTGTCCAGCTCTTTCAGAACTGGCAGCCACTCAATAACATTCAATCGCTTTTTTAGTGATGCAACTTTCTCTTTAGTAAATCATGACCTACCCAAGTTTTCTTTGACTTTTTCTGTAATTAATATCGCTATCTTTGATTTCAGGTGTGCCAACTTCTATGTTGGTTAGCCTGTTGCATGTTTAATGCCTTCATACATATCTACAGATGCTGCCGTTGAATGAAGTCTGTTAGATGCTAGTTTTGCTTGTAGTCATTTGCACAGTATTGTGGAGTTTGCTAGGTATTGATACAAGCAACATTCAGAGGGTGTAGAATTTGCTTCTTAGGGTTACGCTGAAAAAAGTTCTTGTCGATATTGCAGTATTGTAGATGGTGTTAAGACTCTGGAAGAATTGTTTTTATCTGGATGGGCAGTCTTGTTAGATTTAATTCTTAACTGGCATTTCTTCTTAAAAAAATAGAAGTTCTAAAGTTTTAATTTTACATTTGAAAAGAACAGGAAGCCATCCATTAGTGACGCAATCTGCGCTGTAATAATTTGTGGTGTGGCAGACTATGTTTAGGGAATTGCATCTGGCGAAGACAAGCATCAACTGTTGCAAATGATTTAGCATTGGATGTCTACACAATGCTTTGTGATAAGCCAAGTTCTGAAAATATGTCTTTGTCACTGAGTTTATAACAGCAAAATATAAGAGAATTTGGCATATTTACATTCATTTTTTTCTATACCAATGTGATCTAACACGCTTGACCCGCTCCCACGGACGCATTGAAGTTTCCTAGAAGTTATATATATTCACATCATGGCATACGCTTGATAATGCTGTTAATTTGAGCGTAGACGTGGGCGTAGTTTAGAGTGCTGGTGCAAAGATGCACATAAGATATACAAAGCATTCATATTTAGAGGGGAGAAGGGTGAGAATTTTCTCTGTATCACTTCCAAGAATTACAATCATGCGGAGCAGGTTGTTTCTTGCAACGAATCCAACTCCATGTTCCCTGTAGTCATCGTTTATTTTATCTGCCAGAAAAAAAAGTGTAGTGTACTTCTTTTAGACATCCACTGTCTATGTATCTTAATATAAATCGAGCACTGTTTATTTACAATCAACATTCAGTGTGCGATATATATATATATATATATATATATATATATATATATATATATATATATATTTTTTAAGAGGGAGAGAGAAAGAGATAGATATTACTGGAATTTTGGCAGCGCGAAACACTCTCCAAATTTTAGAGTAAATATCAGATTATTTTTAAATTACAAATAAAATTTTGCGCAGACCAAAAACATATTGTGTGCATGTGTTTGTGAGTGTTTTCAGAAAAAGCTCTAGAGGTTGTGATGTGTAAATTGTCGCCATTTATATTTTTTATTTCGCGCATATGCGTTGTGTTTTTTGTGTTTGTCGTCTGCCGAGTATAGTAGCCTCAAGGGGATCATCAGTAAGTAAAAAATCACCATTGTGCCGTTCATTCCGTCAGAAATTTACAAACGACGTAATGCATTGCTTGACATTCGCTCCAATATGAATATTTCAGATTGCTTGTGTGTCAATCTGAAGAGAGTGCAAAGGAATTGGAAAGAGATGAATGAGTCTAATGGAGATTACGAAATTATAGCAACTCATAAAACTCATTCTATTTGTGCTGATAAGAAAATAACTCTTGTTATTTTGATGATGGCCTCAGACTCAATACAGAGTCCTACATCAAGTGCCTTGAGAAGACAATTTTCTCCTGGGTCAAGATCATGGCTGTTGGAAGGTCCCTATGCCCGTCAACAAGACCTCGCTCCATTCCACAGAAGCAGGGAAGCCATTCATGGCTGTCAGACAATTTCTGCGGCCACATTAGCTCTTACACCTGGTCATCTATCTCCCCAGACTTCAACCTTATGTGGGGCGCAGTTGAAGTCTTTACAATACCAATGATGAACTAGAGGCAAGGATTATTGAAACAATCAACAAATTAAGCAAGAAAGAGATCAGAATATTCGCTGATGATTCCGAAGTCACCTGCAGGCCGTAGCTGAAGCCAATGTTAATTTTATTGATATTTGTTTCTCTTTAAGATTACAAATTATTCCTCAAAATAATCTCCATCTATATCCAGAACCATTTGCCAATGTGCCCCCAGTTGCACAATACTCTGACCGTAAACAAATCAGGATTCCTGGACGTAAGGAAATCTGTGAATGCCAGCCGCAATCCAACCTCATTTGATAAGGATTCCCAATGAAGGTATTTGTCCAAGGAATGGATTAGCTGGTAAAATGTTGATTCAAGTTCTGGCGAGTAAGGTGGATGGCAGTGTGTCTCTGGCCGTATGATATCACGTGCCATTAGCTCCGCATTTGGCCTGACATTTTCATGGACGAATAGTACACGCTTCTTCCTGCTTCAGGACATGTTGTATACGTTCCAACTTGCGAGTACATATCCGCAGTGAGGTTTGGCTCGTTGGTAGCAGCTTATAGTGCAGCAGTAGTCCAACAGATAGAGGGCATTATTTTGCGTGGACGTTAAGGTAATCTTTTTGTGTGAGGCAGAGTGCTTTAGGTGATTACCAATGTCTGAGTGCCTGAGAATATCATGCTTGACCAACTTTATGTCACTGATGAGCATTCGATCAGATATGCGTTCTTTGCAGTGTCAATAAAGCAACGAGCATCAGGCTGTCTCATGTTGTTCATTATTGATTTCCAAGACTGTGTGGAGTACTCACTTTCTGGAGTTGTATGCTTTCCCTATACAGTGCAGGTGAAATCTGATTATTATATTTTAAACCCGGGAAGCTCAAGTCATGTTTTGCTTTTGTGCTCCTCTGTGGCCATTATCGGGGCCTCTTCATCCAGGACCATTGGCCAGCCACTGTGGGGTTCATAACAAAGAGATAGATCTCTCGACCTGAACTTCTGGAACTAATGCCTGGGGACGGGCTCCCTCACAGCATTAATCCCTAACGGCTTGACGTATTTGTGGTTTTGGTGCGGCTGCAGTAAAATCCACCTTAAAGTGATAAAGCAGACAATTCCAAGCGAAAAGCTGCGACACCGTCACTTCTCGAGCTATGGCTGATATGTAAACATAACACATCTTCATTGTTCAAAGGTATTGCCCCCCACCGCAACCTACCGCCTTCTCAGAACGTGACAAGCTCATTTGCGTCTCAGTGACCACCTCATCCAACACGATGTAAAATTCTGCCAGTTAAATAAATCCATTAGTTTTGCCAGAATAAAAACAATGGCTTCAGCAATTATTTGTATAATTAATATAAGCCTGTGAAGATAAGATCTCTGCCTTATACGAAAAGACACATTAGTGTGTTTTGTAATCTACATAATTGTAAATAAAAAATACCTATAAAGGTTTTTTTTTTCTAAGGTGAGAATAAGGAAAAATGAACGACACAACAAAAGTTTGGTCGAATCAACAGTAACAATGAAAAGAAACTCGTAGAGCTGGCGTGAAAGGAAAGCAAATAATGGCAGGGATCTATTTTAATTAGATGATAGAAAACATCAAATCAATCAAGCCGTTCGATTGCGTCTGTGTCCTCCCGCGTGTGTTTATCGCAATTACGAGATCACATTTTATCATGCTGAGGGGATACGGCAAGAACACAGTAGGAAGGAAATAATGGAGGCCGGCAAAGCAGTGAAATTGAAATTAGAAAAGAAAAATGTGAATAATTAAGATAAGAGAACAGGAGCTGAGGGAGAAATAGAGCGGCAAGATATATATATATAGGGAGGGGGATTCAATTTAGAAATATTTGAAAATGGTATAACGACAAATAAGAAGAAACGAGCAGAATATGCAGAAAGCTTTCACATCGCCAAGTTTCACATGATTTAATATCTGCATACAAAGATATATATATATATATATATATATATATATATATATATATATATATATATATATATATATATATAAGGTTATAGGAACATCGTCAGTTATCAGCGCAGAAACGCAAATAGTGCTAATAGGTAAAGTGAGATTATTTTTGTCTTTGAGAGTGATTGTATTCACTTCGCTCTAATATTCATGCGGAAACCTGCAGTCATTTGGAAAACTTCGTTTAAAACTGCATCTGGTGTCGTTTTTGCTTGCAATCTTTTAATTTGATAAAAAATATGTCTCGGTGTTAATCTGAGACAATTTTAGAATTTACAAAGTGAGTGATCGAACAATTAAATGAATCAGTCACACACACAGAGTTAAGTGCTAGATTAGTTGAAATAAAAATGTGTAAACAATATAATCAACGTTACAGAAGGCAATATAAGACATATCACTTAAGTTGGATATATTTATATAGATTTTTAATAGAAAATCATTACAATATCAAAATTGGTTATATTTGTGTCAATATATATATATATATATATATGTGTGTGTGTATATGTGTGTGTGTGTGTGTGCTTATGCACATAAATATATATATGTATAA